>OZ010690.1:7150431-7179508 GCA_963932265.1 Thymelicus lineola | reverse complement strand
TACAAACTGGCAAGTGCGCAATAGTGTTACCGAAAAGCAAAACAATGTCAATGGGTTTGTACCGGTGGCAGTTCGCAAGTTTCCTCAACATCGGTCCACACTCGTATATTTAAGATGTCATGTACAAGTGTTGCAGAAACAAGGTGCAGAAAGTTGGACAGCGTTGGCACATAAATCAGGGCGGGCGTGCGCCAGTTGGCAGTTCTTGAATAGTTCTGTCGGGTAGCCACCGCATATGACATTCGATTACGCTTACGCCCGAAGAAAAATTTCTACTATCTATGCCCTCTTCAACTTTGAAATGCAACACAGGAATAACTGTTCGCGTTCTCATTTCAATACGATTGCGCTTTGTACGTGACACATTTGTGATAGAACCTGAACATCAAAGATCTTGCGAATTTTTATGTTGCAGACAGTTTTCGAATTTGATAAATGTGTTTACAAATAAGTAGTATATTGCAGGTTTCGTAATGCTTCGATTTGAACGTTTAATTTGATGTCTTTGTATTACTCGTAGTTATTAGATATGCTGTTTGTAATCCATTGTAATGGCCGGGCAATTGTTCGTGCTCCTCAATCGTTCTCTTTACTTACTTTTCCATCTATGGCATATACATGTAGAACACTAGCATTAAGCATTAAGCCATAATGGCATTAGCTTAATGCCATTAAGCATTAAGTTTGCCCTTTGTTTCTTCTTTTTAAGAGGTGACATAAACATGTAAATAAATAAATAAATAAATAAATAATAAATTAACAATGAACCTTTCTTAGATTCGAAGCTCAAGTACATGAACTTGAAAGAGGTTGTACCTAGAGTTGTATTTAGATATTTTTAAGCACAATGAATAGTAGGTAACCGGTGTTTCTTGACTTTTTGACTTACTTCGTGAAAATGATAAAATACTAAAAATTGCTTCTATAGAAAGGATTGAAAAATATTTGTATGTCCCTTACCTGATGTTCTTATATAAAACAACATTTTTGTATAATTCTGTCATCCTTAAGTCAATAAGGAATGAATGATGAATTATGTTTATAATTCTTTTAAAATACCAAAGTTATAAAAAAAGTTGGTATGGGTCTATACGCTATGATGAATTTTGTCTTATTATTATTAGTACATTGGGTCTCAGAAGATTAATAATTACTAATAGAACGCACAAACAAACCCTTTCATTAGGTTGGTTTGTTTGTTTATAGCTCATTTAGATTATATCGTAGCGATGAGTCTCTAATTGAAATGAAATGTATCTTTATTAACGAATATTAACTCTATTAACGAATCCATCTCTACTAATAAACTTCGAGTGCAAATATCGTTACTGAATTTATAAACAGTGTTTTTTTTTATTAATTAGCTTCTATTTTATAAGGCTCGTTTGATTCATGTACATATCGTCCTTTGATGTTTATAATTCTCACAGAAATATTATGTTTGTATTGCTACTTAATACAAAAAGTGAAGCTCATTATAACTCTCTGAAACTATGAATAAATTGTTGACTTCAGAAAGCAATAGATCTATAATTTTAATACAGATGCTTCAATAGTGCTAAATAGACGTAAACGCCAAATGACGTCGCAATTATTTACATGCATGCTACTTATTATTAATCATATAATTGGTATTGTGTAACTGTTTGTTGATCCTTGAAAAATAAATAAATAAATAACGCACCTTCAGTGGAAAAAAGGCATAAGATGAAAATTCCAATTTTATAGGAGAGCTGTTAAAAAGCTGTTAAAATATCAGTAAGTAGTCAAAGGAATTTACATTAAGATGTCTTGCATAAAACCGTTAAGATTAATGATAAAAATTTGAAAAAAATTGAGCATAATTATGCAACTTTTGTCACTCTTTCCAAACATTCAACGTAAGACGACTTATGTTTTTTTTCCACTAAGGGTGCGATAAACGGTAGGTAGATAATATATTGTCTTATAACAGAGTTTATTCCTTTGCTTTGCGGATAAAAAGTCTCACATGACGTTTGTAGATAGAATAATAATATTAAACGGGGATAATATTATTGTATAGTTCCATATTGTTGTATCAATATAATCATGCCGGTAGGCCCCGCATTTAATTTATTTAAATGTTATGTACAGGTCTACGGCTGGCTTTAGCCATACGTTTCTAAATAAGCCACCTGAGACCCGACGTCACTCCAAGCTTAGATAGTGGGTAAGGGGCACTCATAAACTCATTAAAAGTTAGCCCCACATACTAAAACAACTGAACCTATCCATATAGACGGCAGTTTTAATCGAGTCCACTTTACGGACAATTAAATTCCACGACTACGTTATTGTCGACCTGGGATTGTTAAATGAAATTCTAGATACAATAGCTGGTAAAACCCTTGCTGTATTCACTAATGTAGGTTCTAACCGCTGGGAAAATTACCTAATACAAATGGAAATTATCCATCAGAAAAAGAACGCATTTATGGGTCATTTAATTGGCCCCGAGTTCCAATTTATTCCGTTGAAGTTTTTAATTAGCTCTCTAATTGCTTTACTTTTAAAAGTGAAGTAAGTAACAATACTTATACATATTTACATATTTCTTCGTTTGGGTACATAAGGTAGCGGTACGTGTCCTTATTATGATACTATTAATTTACCTCAAGTAAGTATAATGTTAAGCTAAAGTTTGGGTTGATCTTACTGAAGGTTAGTATCACAAATAAAACCAAGGAAGATAAAATAATCAATGAAATAAACGCTTATTAAGTAAATAATTATACATTCCGCGTAGAGTCGGTAAAAGGCTTACCGAAATGAACTTCTGTTATGCCTACGGATCATAAAGGGTATCCAAAATGTTTCAGACGCCTTTCCGTCGGCAAACTTACCGGCATTCTCTTGTGGGAACAATTAATTGACAATTTTCCCTCACTCTTTCGTATCCATTATGCATATGAGTTGCTAACAGCGTATAGCAATTCAATTAATTATTCAGCGAACGGCGGCCGCAGAGGCAACCCCTTTAGTTTAGAAATTTTCACGAGTAACTATGGTATTTTCTTTTATGTAATATGTAATTATGTAGATTAATAAAGGCGGTAGTTGTTCGAGGAAGTTGTATCTCGCTATGTCATAGTGTAGTCCCACAAAACTTTGCAAAACAAGATGCCACTCTAGTCTAGGGAACAGTATAACCACGGTTTTATATTTATACTTTACCGTGGTAAAACTATGTTAAATAAAACACGCTAAAACCTACTGGTATCCAACCGCGAATGCCGCGCTCCTTCTCGCCCTGCTTTTACTGCAATTTCACTGAACATTGTTAGCATATTTGTTAAATACCACCTGCATTGTAATTTTTGAGAGTGGCGCCTTAATAGGAATTCTCGGTTAATGCACTCAAGTAAATTAACTTCTGCAAATTGAATTTCGTCTTATTACGGGAGAAATTTAACATGTTCACTGCTAGGTCTAAATTGGAGTACCTAATGATAAAAGATGTTTTGGTTTAACTTAATACAAATTTTATTCAGTAATTATAGACCGATTTGGACGTAATAACCGAGACTCTGTCGTGCTTTTAGTATCAGGGAAGTTTTAAACTATTTTTAACTAACTTAAAAAAGAGAAGGTTATCTTTTAAGTCAAACACGGCAATATTATCGCTCACCCAGTAATACAACAGCACATTTACGTTTGTCATATTTTACAGAAACGAATTTCAAAAATTGTATAAAAATGTTTAAAATTAATTTATGGGTTCTATTTACGTTTTTTTACAGATTGTATAGGTTTGGTTAGTATAGTAAATATAGACATACATATTTACCACTATGTAGATTAGGCACTTTTAAACACGTATACCTACCATGTAAACTCAATTTCGCATTTTTTGCAGATGTGCCATTTTATTACTATGTAGGTGGGCGATATTATTTGTATGGTATATGAGTAACGTAGTAATTATGCTGGGTCAGGATGGACTCGTCTACGTAACCCTAACGTTATTTGGCAGGATAAATCCCGGGCAGACAGGTGGTTTGATTACAATGAAGGTTAGTTACACTCTGTTCACCCAAAGTTTGATATATAAGCTGACCTGAAAAAGATACGTTTAAAATTTTGTCACCTATTGAGGCGATTTTGTTTGTTTTTTTTTTCATCTTAGATTTTATTCTATATACCCAACTGGCTAAACAGTTTTATAACATAAGAAATAAAGTTCTTATACACGTTTTATTAATGCATTACTTTTAATATTCCCTTTATAAAAGCAAACTATAAGTGTTTTTTTGCTAATACGGCATATGCTCTTGCTCTTGTTAGGCCACCTTATTATTGTTTATAAATCGGATTTATATAGTTATTCTTAAAACTAGTAGCCATATAGAAGCAAAATGTAGTACTTTTGCCATGTAATAAATAAGCCACCACATTACCACACCACACCACACCACACACCACACCACATTGCCTCTTTTACACATTTTTGTTTAAAATTTTATTATACATATAAAGGTTTTATGTAGCCAAAAACACTTATATTTGTACATTTTACAGCTATTTTAAGGCAATTCCTAAATGTAATTGTATATAACTGCTACAAAGGCTCAAGTTTACATCATACCTTTTTTTAACATTTACAAGGGTATTATTCTTATAAAAAAGGTCAGTTAATATATTTTTATATTTTATACTAATTACAATAAAAACGAATTTACAAAATAAAATAAAAGGTTATGAGTTACTGCAAATTTTTGAATAATATAACAGCATAAAATAATATAATTTACCCTGTTAGGTATATTTAAAATTCTTTGAATTAATAATTCAAAACTTAGCGGCGCTTCATTAACGTTTAACTTAAAATATCAGGATCATCTTGGCTGCTTCCTTTATGGGTGGTATTTATTTAATGATCTCGGTTTAAGTTTGTTGGAGGTTTCCTCTGAAACATTCTTCACAAAGAAAGCTGCAACCATAAAGTTAGAACGAAAACTTTATGTTGGATATAATACCGTTAAGTGATTTTTAAATGCTATCATTTCTCACAATTATGCATGATTTTTAGTAATAAAGTAAATTAGTTTAAAAACCTACTCAAGGGAAAGACGAAAAAGTGTTTCCTAAATTTCGCGAGATAAGTGCGATATTAATTATAACAACGTTTAAGCTGTTATCGTTGTTGCACGTTGAGAAAATTTAATTACTGAATAAGAATAAGCTGACAGACTTTTATTTACGATCGATACTAAATCGTAAATGTATACTAACTACAAATCAAATAAAATCTAAAACAATGTTACGCCTGATTGGGATGCATAATATCATTAAACGTAGGTACTACCTACATAGAACAAACGACGTTCATCAATTCAGTGCAGTATAAACGGATGGGACAACTGACAGCTATCACTCCTAATTACCTGAAGCGACTAGCCATACATCTATCTTGCATTATACAGGTATGTGTCATTGACTCTTATTTAAATAATAAATTCTATTAAAATAAGAAAATGGCGAGCGGTTCGCTTAACGAATGGCAAATAAGTATAATATTATAGTATCGCATTATTAAATTATTACATGCAATATCAAATTATATCTAATTGAATCCTTGATGAAAACGAGTAAAACCCACTTTTCTATTAAGCCGTTTTTTAAGACCATAGAGTTCTTATAGGTTTTCCTGTAATATTTAAGTAAAGAACTTTTTATTATCTGTATTTTTTGTTTCAAATTTTTAGCGTCGCGTCAGTAGTTTCGGATATAAGGGGGAGAATGGACAATTTTTGGAATAATTTTAAAATTGTAGAACTACAACAAAAATATATTTGAGATCCTTAAGCGCCCTGTAAACGCTCAAATAATTTGTCAAATTTTACGTGTTTGGCAAATTATTTGACAGTCTGTGGTCATGTTTGACATGTTTGCCAAGCAAACTACGTGTTTGGCTGTATGTTTGAAGATTTTGATTGACGGCGTACGTTTGCCAAACAAACTGGCCATTTTCGCGCGAAAAAATGTCTGATGTGAGTGACAAGGAGTATTTTATTACAATTTATATCCGTTCTATCTTCAGAATCGGCTCCACTTGCTAGAAATTTTAGCGTTATCGATAGCCTTTGAGACGCTGGAATAGATTTTCGCATGATTGTTTTTTTTTTCTATTAGAGGGCCAACCTAATATTAGCAAGTCGTTGAATGTTTTATTGTTCATTCTAAGAAAGTTACGGTAGTCCTCTTGGTCTGTGTGCAATATTTCATTCAGCAATTTATTATTTATTTATTTTATTATTTTTTTTATTTTTTTTTTATTTTTTTTATTTATTTCCGCTCGATTACAATCTGAGTGTCTTCAAGGCAAGTTAATGCGATTTACCATCCATGACTACATCGCCACTTACCATTAGGTGGGATTATAGTCAAGCATTAACTTATATGATATAAAAAAAAAATTCATGAGTAAATATATCTCTTAGTTTTAACCATTCTCGTGTCCAACGTCTTCTTTACTTCTTTTTTATACATATTGCCAAATTTAGTGCAAGAAATGCTTTGTCAACGTTACTCATCTGAACGTCGGAGCGTCACTTCACGGTGAAAACTGCTTTGAAAGTGAAGTCTTGTTTGACAAACTTGTTGGTATGTGTGCGCTGATGTTTGATGAAAACGTACAAACAAAACGTAAAGTTTGACAAATAGGTATATTTGAACGTTTTCAGGGCGCTTTACAACAAGCCCTTTCATTTGACATACCACAAGATACGGTTTGCAAAACTGTTTTTGTTTTATATTGATTTCGTTAATTTTTTTTCAAAATTCAATTGTTTATTTTATTCCTTCGTATTTGGGTCACAAAAAAGTACATGAGTACCAAATTTTAACTCATTTGGTCCAGTGGTTTCGGAGTAAATTGGCTGTGAACGGCGGTCGCCCAGACGCATGAGGGTTCCTATATTATAAGGTTTCCGTTTTTCGTATTTTCGAACGAAACTCTAAAAATACCCCAATTCTCTTATACCCCATAGTGTGGGATATTATTTATTTATTTATTTATTTAATAGGAAATCCAACAGCGTTTACAAAGTCAATTATTACTAATCTAATTACTCAAATACTATGGCCAAAAACGGATTACACAAAAAGTGTTAGTTAAAAAAATATATATGAACAGTTATGCTTAAAAGTAACTTGTGTGTGTGTGTGTGTGTGTGTGTGTGTGATATGCTACATATAAAAAGCTCTTTCAAAACTATTATGGATCTGCAAAGGTTATTTTAAAATAAATAAATAAAACAAAATTTTTCGATTCAGGGGTACGTTTGAAAAATGTTCGGCATAAAGTGCTAATTATGGTTAAAGTCAAGTGTCCCCTGCCAGCTAAATGGTAGATGTTGAACATGTGAAAAAAGCACGGCAATAACATAATTATTATGATGAATTTAAAAGGAAAAACAATCCTACCCAATGTAACGCGTGGCTTGACGTGCACTTAGCCAGTTTTTTAGACGGGTCTTATGGACAACACACAAGACAAGGACATTCACACCCAGACCGAGAACAGAAATTCAAACTCATCATTCAAATTTCTGCCTCGCTGGGAATCGAACCCAGGACCCTTGGCGCGGCGATCCGGCATGGTAACCATTGCGCCACACGGGTCGTCAAATAAACTCATAATGTCTCTTTATCACTATTTTTAATTTAAAAGCCATGTTAACTGCCATGCGGAATATGGAATAAATCTGTCTCATACTGAAAAATTATCTCACATTGGAATCAACTTGACCGATAATAAACACAGCGATAGTATAATACAGCAGGCCATTACCCTTACTCGTGTTTTATCGCCAGCCAATGGATGCATCTATTACCATTATCAACTTAAAATGTAGGTAAATACTCGTTATTCCCCCGTACAATATTTCCCCGTTCCTTATTTTCCTATTACGTCACATTATAAACGTAGGTACTAGATTATGCTGAAGGGGGATTGAAAATGTTTTATTAGATCACTTACACGAAAATGCCAACTGTGCAGAAATGGAGCATCAGCGTGGAACTTGATGCCAATTTCTCGGTTCAAAGGTGCCCCGTTGACTAAATGGTACTGTATAAACTCATCACCTTCTCCGGACCGCCTCTTTCGTGTAGAGGGATTTCGCTCGTTCATTCACCTTAAATCGACGTCATTGCGAAAGGCAAAATAGACCACTTCTGAAAAAGAGTTTCCGATAAATCGAGCCCATAAAATTTTTTCAATATCCATTTACTAAGGAATAAGAACGGATTATACGGAAACCAAAACCCTTTAATCCGGGTAAAGGTTATTGAAACAGCACGCACGCAACGCCTACAAATACGCTTTGAGACTATTACATCACTTTATTTATATTGAAAATAAATTACACAGTTGACTCTTTACGTACCTACTGCGTGTAATGTTTTTGTAACAGTATGTGTGCTAGAAAGTGTGCTAAAAAGAAAAAAATATAAGCGTTATTGAAATGTATTCAAACGGGCGCGGCACTATTTAACACTAAGCAAAAGCCGATTCTTGACTAGACGTTAATCTGTATTACAAGTTAACATTCCCCAACAAGAGTAAGGATATAAATAGATAATCAGCGGTATACAGATTTAGTACCAAGTGTTCATTTATTATAGAACAATCGTAGTTATAAGCCGTCACATGACACATTGATTTGAGAAACTTATGAACATAATAATTATCATGTTATTATTATATCTACTTCATATCAGACCTTCATCTGCAAAAAAAAAACATATTAAAATTTGTACAGATGCTTTACATCGCAATAAAAATTTTAAAAGTAGATATTTCTTTATGCTTTACATTGAGACGTCTTCCGCCGCATGAAATATTAAAAAAAAAAGCTGCCATTAAAAAATAAAGCTGTAACTCTAGTCTGATCTATTGTGATTTTAGATATAGCAATTTCTTAGTTACATTTAAATGTTCGTATATGTTCTTGAACCCTACGTTTTTATAGGAACAAACGAGATTTGACAACAAAAAACAATGGCGTTCCGGGAGTGCCGACAGAATTGAAAACTTGAACCATTACGTGTGTATTTATTGAATCGTCAGGAACAATTTTATTCTTCAGGAAATGCTTTTGGATGCAGTGTTTTTTATTCATTATTATAATCAATGTTAGTCCAACTGCACCATCTATCCTTACTGCTGAGAATTGCGTCCTTCGTGCTAATGTTGTGACATTGACCGTTCTAAACCACTTGACCGCTTTGCTCCAGAGATGGCGCTAACAATTACTATACAGATGTCGGTTACAGGTCGCGAGCTCAATGGCTTTTTTCCATCTGAAAAAATACCCAACCCGCCTAACGAAGTTTTCACTTCAAAAACTTCAACTCCAAGAACAGTCAACGGTAACAAAATAGCAAAATTTTTATGGTAATTTAACAGCATTGGAGCATTGGATTAACATTGGATTTTTCTTTTGAGAGATAATGCAGATAAAGCAGGTGCCAGTCATTAATAAAACATTCAACAAGTTCAGTGAAAAATCTGTTTAGCTTATTTAATCCAACGTAATATATTATGGGATCGTCCCCTAGATTAAAAGCTGAAAAGTCTTATCTACAATACCAATTTGAGATCAATCATCAAGTTTTAATTTCTATATGGATCGGTTGGAAAATAATATGTTCATGTAACAAGTACATGGTACAGAGACTTTCAGTTAGGTTTACGACTTCAGTTAAAATTTAGTAATTTCCAAATGGGTTTCATAGAGAAAGTTTTCATACAATGAACATATTTAATAAGGTAAGTAATTATGTATATTCTAAAATTGAAAATTAAAACTGTAATTATGAAATTTCTAAACTTATATGCGGTTTTCAAATAACTTTTCTTGCCTAATATGAGGTTCACAATAATGCAGCTTCTTTAATAAGATATTACAGACATACAGATAGACACGTAAACAAGGTCAGAAAAGATCCGTTTATTCATTCTAAAAACACTTCTCCTAAAAACCAAAACAAGTATGTACTTATGTCAATACGTATTATTAGTAAAACTTTATTTATCTACAGAGTGGAATCACAAAATAAACAGACATTTGTGGTGGAAATTCGATCGTATCTTTTACAGATCGATGTATAAGATGCACGTAAAAACAGAGAACAATTCCCTTCACCCCTGAGCGCAGTTTCCATTTGTATCACAAAAGCGGTTAATGTAAATGGCTGCTCTTTATTTAGCTCGATCACCTTGCGGCTTTTATTCATTCAGCATTTCAACATTTAAGGTTTAAAAATACATTGATAAAAATAACTTATTGATTGTCATGCAAACGAATTCAAAGATCAGTTGATTTTTCCTGCAGGAGTTTACTTTACATACTAATTACATAACTTTAGCATAGCAGTTATCCACTTCAAGTTAAATTTTATTTGGAATTGTAACTGTAGCTACTGTTTTATTTGAAAACGTTCTTAATATACTACTCCTCAAGTGTAGATCGACTTGACTGTATGGCACAGGATGAATATATTAATTAAAATACACTTTGAGCATACGCCAACATGTCAAGCATTGAAAATCCATGTCCAATCTGAAACCTAAACACAAAACAAATCAACAAATGCCACTAGGAATCACCTACCTAAATCCACCGGGCCTGTAGTTGTTTATCTCCGAAACCGTCAATTATAAGCCCTAGATACTTGTACATACGTAAAGGATAGGGTTCTGTAATTGGAGGTTACCCATAGTTCCTCAAGTTGTTATTTGCTTAAGTCGGTATTTCTAAATTTGACTAAACATTCGAATAAAAATTCACTATTTCAATAACCCGTGAAAACGTTTCTTTGAGTAAAATGGCGTCGCACTTTTAGATTCCAAACAGCAAATACACAACAAATAAATAAATAAATAAATAGATAAATAAATAAATAAATAAATAAATAAATAAATAAATAAATAAATAAATAAATAAATAAATAAATAAATAAATAAATAAATAAATAAATAAATAGTGGAAATGTACTGTTTTATCAAGTAGTTGTAGGAAATAGGAACTATGTATTTTATCAACAAGGTGTACAAAGGTATCAACTGAGTTGATATAGACACAAAATTATAAAAGAATTAGAAAATTTTGCTATTACAATTAAATTTTTAATTATTAATAGCCTAAATCATTTTCAGAATTATGAGGTTGGTAGTTTAGACTACTATGAGGATTTAAAAACTCGCCTGTTCCGGGAACCTAAAAAATTCTTGTGAAGAAAAAATCATTTTTATGCAGACTCTAACTCAACATGATGTAAACTTGCGTCGATTCTTTTTAGCTTGATATAGCAGATGGATATATTATGTTATATACATTTTATCAGAAGAACGTCGAAAACTTAAGGCTGCAATGTATCAAATTTCTCTATAAGTTCTTGCTCGAGGGAATATAATACGATTTATTCTCGCCTAAGCAATTGCGGTATTTGTAATGTTCGTCTTCTTTCTTTGTACTTAACATCTATTTATATCTAGTAAAAATAAACAGAGAAGACTGTTTTATACATGAAAAGATACGTAGCGTTTAAGGCGCTCATTTAAAGTGGCTGTTGTATATTGTTTTATATTTTAGCAGTTTAAAAATTCATAAATGTATGTTTGTTAATAAAGATGGTAAAAATTGGGCAGTAAAATATTGAAATCGGTAAATTAATAAAATTATGGGACAGTAAAATAAATTAAACTGGCAGTTTCGTGTGGGCAGTTAAAAATCAAAACTATTCAGTAACAAATATTTACAAGCAGTTCTATAAATAATATAAAATTGACAAGTGCGAGTTAAATTCGCTTGGAGAGGGCTTCGTACGTTGAATATGTATTTACCGTTATTTTTCTATTTTATTTATTGTTGCCATTTTTACACGCTTTATATTAGTTTCACTTGTATGTTTATAACCGACTATTTTGGACTTGATTTTGACCCACTTCAAACGGTCAGATTTCATTTAAACTTCGTAGACTTATCAAACAAAAACAAAAATCGATGATAATTCAATAATTAAAAAAGGAAGAAAGAAAGAAAATAAAGCTAAAAATCTCATTAAAAAAAATCAAACTAAAAATTAAAAAAATAAATAATATTAGGTACCTATAGTTAAAAAAAAACTAAAAAACACGTTTTCTATACGAAAATCCGTCTAAAAAATAGAAAATAAAGAATTAAGAACCGTATAATTGTAATAAAAGCGTGAGGTACACGGTGTCAATGAGTAGAATCATCATTTTAAATTATCATTTTGATTATATCTTAAACAGCTCCCCACGCTTTTTTTACCATTACACGATTCTAAATTCAAATTTATTTTCTAATTTTTTAATTGGATTTTCTATAAAAGCGTGTTTTTTAGTTTTTTAACTATTACTTATTTTTTAAGACAATAGACTTTTCATAATTTTTTCTATAATATTTAAGTACATACTTTATATTTTTTTCAAAACTCTAGCGTCAGTAGTCTCGGAGATATTAAGGGGGAGGAATGGTCAATTTTTGGCTTTAATTTTCGTTCTTTCCTGAATAATTATATATTATTAATCATAAATAGTATATTATATTCCTTTTCAAAAATAGAATGTACGAATTACATTCAGTATTTGACTAATTAATTATCATGTCATGGAAAATATTAAAAGTGTATTCATTTAAACTATAAACTCAATTAAGCTGTACATTTTTTATCATTTTCACATTCATATTTTTACATCTTAGGTGGTGAGTTATTCCTATCTACCAGCGCGTCTGTATTTCAGAGAGTACGCGTGTAAGTCATTTTACGAAATATGGTCATAGCGCACATATCAACTCGGAAAGGGATCGGCACCGGATCGCCTCGCCGTCAACCTAACGTAAGCGCGTTATAACCGACCAACAGCTCCAAATCGACTCGGCTATGGCTAGGCGACGCCGCGCTTACGGCTCGCCGGCCGCTGGTTGACGGAATGAATGACAGCAGTTCGCCGACGCAGCGGTAGCCGCGGCGCGGCGCGCGCATGAGGAAACGGAAAGTCGACGGATAGCGTACGGTGAGACGTAAGCGCGGGTACGGCAAGTCGTCCACGCACCGTACCGCGGTTCGTGAGCTTGTCTCGAGTTGAGGCGATTACGTTACGAATCCGATAAGTGTGCTTTACAGTAGGGAGTTTCATACAAAGAATACTGACATGCAAGAGTTGATACGTTTACGTTCCGTTTACGAGTTGATATGTGTGCTACGACCATAAGTCTTGTCCAGACTTTTTATGTTACATTTTCGAAATAAATCTTTTATGTTTCGTTGCTTTAGTTGGCTACAAATTCTTACTGGGACAGCATGGTAGATACGTAAGAAACGATCCGTACCCTGCAGTGGACTGCTAATGGACGAGCTAAATCTCATCCATCCATCAATCTTGCCATAGAAATTATTATAAAGTTCGACTTCCAACACAAATCTTATTTTCCACCAATTTTTCTGGAATTTTAACGACGCATCTTAATAAAACAATGAACAAATACGGAAGGTTGGGGAAACTGCTTAAATTAAATTGTTTTCTCGAAGACATGAAAATGTCAATGTTTAAGGTAGAATTTAGGTCACGTTTCATGGATTACGGCTTATTTTCTGCGTCTCTTTTTCTTCGTTTGACGCTAATCCCGGTGGCTTTCGGAGATTCGACCTCCCTTGAATTCGTATATTCGAACTACGATGCCTATATTACTTTATATAGGTTAAATTCATATCGGTTAAATCAATATCTACGTCACAGACACCTGATTGAAATCGGAACACGATCTCGGCTACTTTGATTAATCATTGATCTTGTCACGGAGCACATGAAATAGATTTGTAGAATTATATAACAACTTCAGTGGCTATGACAAAATTAAATGATTTATACAGGAAGGTAAAGGGCGGCAATTCTTTTAAAGAGGTTTACTGAATCACCATAGAATAATTTTACTTGCAAAATTATACAAATTTAGTTACATCTACTCGACGAAAATGTCGGCGTTTATCATCATAACTGAGCACGGCTTAGCCGCAAAAAGGGTCCAATTTGCATAAGACAATAGCAAATTAAAAGACAACTAATCTCTAATCTAAATTACCTTACAGAAGCAGATACTACATTATTCCTTAATTATCATTTATAAGTAAGTAATACGAGGAGATCATCCAGTAAGAAATCTTAATACTAAAACGCAATAAGTATAGAAAGTACCAGAATATTCTATACAGAGGAAAAATAATGGTGAGATCGAAGTGAACGCAAAGAAATCGGTGACCTACTTTGAGTTAGAATTACGTGGAAAAGGGTTGCCTTGAACGGGTGTCCGACCACCTTAACGGACATTAGCTATGTGCCTTTCTTGTTTTCAACTTCATCACATAATGAAAAAGTTAAAGAGTTAAAGAATTCATATGGACGACTATGCGACCTACATAATAAAAAAAACATATCAGTTTACGTCCTAAGGCTTAACACGCATTAAGTACCATTTTTCACCGCGCTATGTATTTTTTCTCACGATTTTTAAATCGCGTACTGAATCATAATCAACACGATTTTTTTTTCGCAAGTGCGTGCAGCTTCATACAATTTCCATATCTCACAGAATTTTGCGGAAAAAATCGCGCGGTGAAAAATTGTAATGTGTGTAATCCTAATCTCTAATGTTTTGTTGTCAGTCCTTTATTTATTTTTAATTTCAAATTGCGCGCAAATCCACAGATTATTAAAATCTGAAAATGCTGGTTATAAAATCTCCAATTTCTTATGTAAAGACCTATTATTAATTTTATAAAGTTAGTGAGAGTAGTTTACTAGTTTATAAATTAGTGAAAGGCTCTTCACAATCACTTTAAGTGCAGTTCTAGTTAGTTTCATAAAATTTATTATGCTTGTAACTATCAATTCAGGCCCAAATCTAATTTGCTAAGTTTTAAATAAACAAGCCTTTCTTCATAAAATTATATTAATTACGAAACTAAATTAATAATATGACATTAAATTCTTACTAAATGTCCTCCTACTTACGTTATTTAGGTTCCTAGTTACTAACATTAGCAATTCTTAACTTGTTGTTGGGCAAGTTAGGTCTAGTCTAAACTACTTAATATTATAAAGTAAAAAAAAATCATTTTTGTTTGATTGTAATGGTTAAACTCAAAAACTACTGGACTGAAAAATTATTTTCCCAATGTTTCCTTCATTGTTTCTGAGTCGAATAAGCTATATTTGTTTATTAGTATAAGTATACTCGAAGTATAGTTGGATTAGTAAAATTTTTTATGTTATTTAAATATAAAACATGTTGCAGAACAATGTCTGCTGGGTCAGCTAATTTTACAATATAAAAACTTAGTTTTTTCATGTTTTTGACTTCTTACTTCAAAAAAAAGTTAAGGAGTGATGAATGAACTAATTGATTATTATGATATGATGTTATGGTAATATGAGAATAGATGTTTGTATGAATGATTGAATGATTATCCGATCTACGCTCAACTAACGGGCGCTTTGAAAAATTAGAGGACGTAGAAAGTACCTGCTACTTGCTCGTATTCTAAGTGCGACCCTTTTCGAGCATATTGGTAGCTGCAACTTCGAACGAAATTGTAAATTTTTGTATAAATAATAAGTATGTATAAACCAATTTTTAAACATTGTTGCAATAACTATGTCTGTATAAATGTTTCGTTCTTTCTTTCTATTAAGATATTAGTCTTTGTAGTGTCGTATGTAATTAGGTTCGTATTAAAAGGCGTGTTACTTTGAGGATGACTTTATTTAGACTGTCTTGTATGCAGCTTATATTACGTTCACACACTACATCTTCGGGGTTTTTGAAAAAAAATTAAATTGACAGATTTCATTTTTTGTTTTTAAAATTATTGATAATAACTATTAGTATAATCGTAAATGCTTATCTATATTAATAATTCGATGATCAATACTGCAGTATAAGTAGATAATGTCCAAGGGTACATCATAATTCTTAAGTATAACTTAATTACATAATGATAATATAATCACTAATGATTAAGTTAACTGAACTTATAATATATAGTGTCAATTAAAATCAAAAAAAGGAGAAATACATGTAACATTATTAATAAACATTAGAGTTACAATATCCATAATCACTCAATTAGTAGATATTAAAAGTCATATCCGGGTATTTTATTGGTCACATCCATGTTACTAAACTTAGTCATAGCAAGTATTATTTCCGTCATTATTGTATTCATATAACGTTATACATTTCATTTTATCTTCGTAAATATTTTTATACAACTTTTATTTTAGTTTTCTTTTTCCTTTCATTTCATTATTCATTTCAAGGCCTTACATCTTCATATATATAACTTAAAATATGTTAAAACAATATTCGAACACTGATACTTTTACTAGTATATTATAAAGTGTTCCATGAGCCATTTCTTTCACACAGACGTCTCGCGTACAGCATGATCAAGAGAGAGGTCTCATTAAAAATAAAGTAATTTCACATTTATAAAAGCCAACAAAAAATAACTTTGACAACCTCGTTCCTCATATTTCGTCAGTATTTTAGATATTCTCTTAACTCTTGGGGGATCAGCCCAATCATTACCAAAAATACTAATCTACTAAAGAAATCCATACATAATGCTTGTACTTGCATTCTGGTCATTCTAGTAATTTTACTTCTGCGTAAATTGTTTCACAAAGAAATGTCTTAAAATAATTCTATCTTCTTAAAAAATCGTCAATTTCATTCATAATCGCACATTCAATTTGAATGTAAAAATTATTACATTACAAACGCACAAGGCATTGTATCTTCGAGTATCACATAAAATAATATAAAGCTTATCAAACAATAGGTGTCATCTTTGGTTACGTTTATGGAAAGTTATTGCAATCTGAAACAATATCAGCGTTGCATCACCCGTGCAATCTGAATCCACATTCCGTTAAGGATGAGTAATGATAATTGTAACAAAGAACATCTTCATTAAAGTTAAGCTAAAATTTTAAACATTTTGAGTACTATGAATTTACTACTATGAATTGAATGAATTACTACTATGAGTTTACGTTTATGAATTTACGTTATATTTAAGCTATCTTTACAAAAATGAAGTTTAATTTTATTTGGATTAAACATAATTTCAAAATAAGAACGTTTTATAATTAAATTTTATTAATATTAACTCAAATAATTCACTAATGAAAAAAAGTAAAACTATTGAAAACAACAATGTGATAAATTTTCCTATCAAAATTAATAAAATTTAAATGCTACTTTGAAACACTAATATATCAATTAACTTTATAAATTTTCAAAATGAATTTAGAAAATTAAGTCAGAAGAAAAACATTTACTACTAAATAATTACGTACCAATTATTGATATGAACACTATATTATTCACCATCACGCGATTTTCTTCTTGGTGAACCGTCACTAGCGTTGTTGTTGGTCTTGAGCTGGTTATGTATTTTTCTTAACTTCTCCAACTGCATTCTGCTGAACTTGATCGATGAATTTGTGAAGATACTCGCAGGCAGATGATGAGGTGCGATCTTGTCCAGATAATATTATAACAATGCTGGTATGCTAGAATCTTAATCTTCGGTGTTCTTTCTTCGTCATTGGTCCAAGTTTCGTTTACATAATCCATGGTTTTGTCGGTTCTTGTTCTTCATCTTCTTAAATGTAGTTTATTTTTCTTCATTATTTACTTTGTAATGCCCTCCGGTGCGCATGCGACGCGGCATCGCCACAAGCGCACCGGCCAGGCAGGGTCGCCATGTAGTGTCGTATGTAATTAGGTTCGTATTAAAAGGCGTGTTCCTTTGATGGTGACTTTATTTAGACTGTCTTGTATGCAGCTTATATTACGTTCACACACTACAAGATAGATAAATAGTTGAGGAATGAATTATGGTTTCCAACATACACTTGATACAAGAAATATACAAAGATTTTATGAAATGAGAGAGAGAGAGAGAGAGAGAGAGTGGATTTTTCACTAGTTCTGTCAACCACTAGTACTGTCAACAGGACAAGTGGAAATAAACGAATGACAAAGCACCGCTTCACACTAAAGGTTGGAAAAAGTGCAAAAATTGTTGGCAATACTAAAATTTGCGTACGGCGCGTATGGCCAAATGTGCGAGGCTATCAGTAAATGCTGCGAATACGGCGCAAGCGGTGCGTACGATGCTGATATTATGTGAAATCACCATAAGTATAATCTCATTTGACAGTTGGTAATCCCGATTATCGACACACATTACTATTTTGTCTTACGTCGGCATGTAGTTAATTGAAATTGTCATAAATCGGATTATGCTTATCTTCGGAATTGCATCGAATATACGTAAGCTATGTACACAAACGATAAAGCATACTCGTAAGTCGTAGTTGCTAATTACACAGGCGTAATTCATATTCATAGAATGACCTCAAAAAGGAGAGGGGAAGAACCGAGGCAACGACACGTTTTGTCCAGTATGTATGTGAGGCACCGAGGCATCTAAATGGAGCATTCAAAATAATGTATTTTGTTAAGGTCGCTGCATACGTAACGTGGACGGGACGAGGACGAGACGTGGACGGGGCAGAAATATACGTGCGTGCCCCGTTCCCGTTTCGTACTTGCCTCCGTAGCGTATGCGCTATCGTTTACATTTTCTATGAAACGATGTTTCCAAAATTGCACGTCCCGTCCCGTACGGGGTAAAAACACGTTACGTATGCATCGACCTTTAATTTTAGAATCTTGCATATTGTACAAGCAAGTACCAAATTCCTGCATTTTCCGTCCTTAATTCGGAGAAATTGTGTAACAGATGGACAAACGAACATACAGTGATTCTATTAGTATTTCATTTTTTAGTAGATCTATTGAACCCTCCATTCTTATATCTGCTCGACAAAGGCCTCGAGGATATAAGGATTGGTCTTGAGCCTTACGAATCCCAAGGGTTTACCTCACAATATGGGAAAAGACTAAGCCCAGTAGATAGTAATGGTTAAATGCCTAAATAACGATTATGAATGTACATACATAGTAACAGATGACTGTATTATCATGTCTTCTGTGGTAACTTATATCCATAAAAAATCTGTTTAAGCCCAGCATATCTAAGTGAATACTAATTTGTAGCATTTCAATGAGTTTGAATTCAGCTGTAAATTGAAATCCAGTAGACCCAGATATTCCAAAACTAAATTTAGTTGGCAATCGAAAAACATTACTGAAACAACATAAACACAAGTACTAGTTCTATTGAATGGAAATTGCGTACTAAGTTTTAGTTCAAATCTAATTGTAGCTTTATGGGTAATTGTTAGCAAATAGCTAGAAATTGCTAAGTGCAGGAATCAGTAATTAATTTCATATTCTGGGATCTGATTTTTAAATAAAAGAGTTGCCAAAAATAGTTCCTAAGTTTTGTGTCAAAAGAAAAACACGGTTCAATTTCAAAATAAAAAAAGGGTGCGTGTACTTTTGTACGCGCGTGAGAAGTTATACTTCTTTGACATGAAAAAAAATCAAAAAACAATATTAAAAAAACATTGTTGAAAATACAATATTCAAAAACAGCAATACTAAAAATAAAAATGAAATAATATTTTGAAATAATTTAATTTACGAATCTCTATAGCCAAACTATATGTGTTAAGCGCCATCTGTGATTAATTTTGTAGTATATTCTAATATTACTTTGCTACGTATCGTAATAGTTCTCGTAATAGAACATAGATGGTGTTTTTACAATTGTAAAAACAGAAAAAAAAAAGATTTACAATTGATTTGTTTTTGCAATTGTAAAAACACCATCTATGTTCTATTACGAGAACTATTACGATACGTAGCAAAGTAATATTAGAATATACTACAAAATTAATCACAGATGGCGCTTAACACATATAGTTTGGCTATAGAGATTCGTAAATTAAATTATTTCAAAATATTATTTCATTTTTATTTTTAGTATTGCTGTTTTTGAATATTGTATTTTCAACAATGTTTTTTGATTTTTTTTCATGTCAAAGAAGTATAACTTCTCACGCGCGTACAAAAGTACACGCACCCTTTTTTTTCTGTTTTTACAATTGTAAAAACACCATCTATGTTCTATTACGAGAACTATTACGATACCATGCTGTAAAACCAGTTTTTGTGGGGGGGAGGGAATGAAAGATTTTATTCAGTTCAGTTGAAGAATAATTTATTTTCCGACAGGCATTAAACTTTAATACAGATTAAGGAGAGAAAATATAGTCCCAAAGACAAGTATCGATTACTATTTACTACTACAGTCCGTTCACAGTTATTTTACCTCTGACAAGCTGTCATTACCTTCCCATTAGATTAGCATTACTTGCTGTCAAGTGACGAGTGTTGTAAAAGTTCCCGATTTATCGGGAGATCTACTGATTTTGGTTATCGTCTCCCGATATCCCGTTTTAGCGACCGTTTCTCCCGATTTTTTGCATTTTCTACCAATGTAATATAATATTGAAAATTAAAATAGAAAATAGTGTTATAAATACAAAAAACAAAAGAAACTGAGTCGCTCAATGAAAATACAGAAGAATTTTGGGCAAACGTAGGTACATACGAGTATTATAGCATAAAACGTGGTCATGGCTCACGAAATCGTGTTCTAATATTTTTTCCAACTGAATCAATGATAGGTCTATTACACACAAAAAAATTAAAAAATACAAAAAACCCGACTGCGTATAAAACATGTGCGACATATTGAGGATAAGTTTTGTAAAATGGATGGAAGCTTAGACGCGGAAATTGATAAATTTATTATAGAATTGAAAGACGAGTGTGATACGGAATCTGAGAGCAGTTTTGATGATTCATGTTCGTCCGATAGTGATTATTTATCATTAGGCGTGCGTTTGGATCATTCGTATGCCAACCCAATTTAAAGCAATTCAATTTGTTGTAATTTTAATATAACTACCGAGAATGTGAACTGATTAGTTAGGAGACTGTAAAATAATACATTATTTTATTTGAACGTGTATCATTTTTACTATCGTTACTTTTGGATCAACCTAGTAAATAATATTTATATACATCAGAAGAAACATGTAATATTTCATGTTAGGGAATCGTACAAACTAAACATTACAACACACAGCTAAGGTTAACCAACTTAATAAATTAATAATGTAGTTTTTATAAGGAAGAATATAAACGCGTATAAACAAAATTTTGATATTAATAATCGCCAAACAAAAAGAATGTATCAATTAATTACGCCTTCGTTCCGCCAAAGTAAAGTGCAACGATCTTTCATAGGGCTTGGTGTACATTTCTATAATAAAATCCCAAAATTAATACGTGACTTGCCAATAGAATCTACGAGTTTAATGGTTAAAACTAAGTTGGCGGGTGTCTATTATACTATCTACTACTTAAATGGTTTTTACCCAAAACGAATGTCATAAAATGTTGTATAATAAAAGCTATTGCATATTTCAAGAGATTTTATTAGTTATCATTTATATTAATATTTCGTCTAGTTGTGCAGGAGGCGCTATATTTCGTTGGTACCTTGCCCAATCAAGATACCATATAACATACTCATTGTAAGTATGGCCACAGCAAACTACTGATCTTCTAAAGATGTATAGGGTACGTTATCCAGTGTTCAGGACTTATTCTGAACCTTTGTCAGTCACAAAACAGGCGATTAAGTAGTCCATATTCATATAGTATTGGTTTGCCAGAAATTGTATCGAAACTGCGAAAACACATTCACCAAAACACAAGTACGAAATCGAATACAACAGTAAATTAAAATAACTGTGTGCGTGTCGATGAGTTTCAATAGTAAATAGGACTCCAAATAGGTACGCTGAAAATATTTAATAGAAAAATACAAAAAACCACGCGTAGAAACATGAAAGATCGATGACAAATATGACAGTACAGTGGTGTTATTTATAAATACTATGGTTACCAAAATGACATTATTAGGGATTACATCATCTTTGTTGTCAATCGATTAATCGATGTCAAAATATTCGAAATGTAATTTAATAAAATTAGCGTAACGATTGAATGGTAATTCTAAATATATTACATAGTTTTAATATGTATGGAATACGAAAACATGTAAGAAATAAATTAATATTATAATTATAATTAACAAATAATACATAAAATATATTATTATATTCCATCAATCGATTATTATGAATCAATTCAATCGATTATAAAATCGTTTGTAATGAGGTAAATACTGTGAAAACTTTTTTGCATACAGAAAAAATACAGAATTGAGCTAACTTCACGATGCAAAATTTAGGTGTCGGTGTGCGCGCGCATCGTAGAAATTCACTCTCATCATTTTTCACCATCGCGCCAAAAGAAGTATAACTTCAAAAACATAATCTAAGAATATCATCACCATCACTAACCACAACGGAACCAGTACTTTCAGTATATAACAAAGTACTCTGTGACCAGTACTGAGCTTGGGTCACCTCCCACGATATGTGGGGCACAGGCTATGGCTATAGTCAACCATGCTGGTCAAGTACACACCTCAACATTTTTTCTTTTACCAAACCAAGTGATAAAATTACCTTCCTTCTAGCGCAGTCGGGTAATAACTTGAAATTCGAACATACTCGGCTAGACTGCGGACTGACGGACAGACATGACGAAACTATAAGGGTTTCCTTTTTGACTACGGAACTCTATAAAGAACTCAAACAAACTAAGCAGGTACCTACTTGATTAAAAAAACTGGTTCCATTCAGGTGTGTAATGGGATATTTAGCTACAATAAACTTATTCTCTTTGGTCATAGTGACTGGTAGCAATTAATTGTAATTCACGCATTTATTAAACATACCTGATAGTAAAAACGACTTTTTTTGAAGAGTTGTTTTTGTAAAACTGATTACTTTTCCAACTGCGGGCCACAATTCTCAGTTTCACGACGTTTCAACTCCTATTCGTTCATATCATATTACAGCAGTCGTATTCAATTGCCATATTCTATCTGCACGGAACTAATTATCGTCGGTCATATTTTAGTGGCAACGCTACGCCACGACAACATTCCACCGGCGCTGGTCAAAATGCAATTAAAGCTTGCCAACCACCGCGCCGAGGTTATGTGACAAGATAAGCATTATGGAAATTTAACGCAGTTGTGGATGTTAACAATGTAACACTTTGCCAAATATGTGTACCGAGCACAAGAACGCAAAGCCCTCGGCATGAATATCTTAAATTATAGCATACTATGCTACATTGCTTTGTTTGTACGTTTTTTACGGAAACACTTACATAGTTATGATAGCCCAGTGATTATAGTCAACGCATTGGATTTTTAACTCGAATACTGCATTCATACTGATGAGGTTGTAAAGTACTAGATAATATTCAAGATGTCACGTACATTCAACTGATCGCGTCGCAATGCCATCCATCCACCCATCAGACCAAGTTTTTCAAAGTTACGACTAATCTAAGACGGTTGTGATATCGCACACTCAGCGAAAAATATATTAATCTCACATAATTTTGATAAAACCAAAAAACATTGTTTGTACGTTTTTTACGGAAACACTTACATAGTTATGATAGCCCAGTGATTATAGTCAACGCATTGGATTTTTAATTCGAATACTGCATTCATACTGATGAGGTTGTAAAGTACTAGATAATATTCAAGATGTCACGTACATTCAACTGATCGCGTCGCAATGCCATCCATCCACCCATCAGACCAAATTTTTCAAAGTTACGACTAATCTAAGACGGTTATGATATCGAACACTCAGCCAAAAATATATTAATCTCACATAATTTTGATAAAACCAAAAAACATTAATTAATTAATAGAAATAAACTTTTAAACGATTTTAAAACCTTTTTATTTAAATCTGGTAACCCGCAGTTACTTCGCTTCTGCAACTCTATACAAAATGTGACATAGGTAAACAAATAGTAAAGATGTGCTGAGGAGTTACTGTTTCTTTCATCACATCCTTACGGCAATGACAAAGCATCTTTCCTAAATGGTAATAGGAAAGAAAATATAACTACTATGTAACTACTAAAAATACTACATATGTACGAAAAATAAGTGTATTTAATAATTCGCACATGATTAACTGATTTTGTATTATTTTAGTGAAATAGGCAAAAGTTCAAATAGACGCGTATCTGTTGGGATGTTTTATTTTGTTATTGCAAAAACACGATCGAACGGTTCTAAATGACATGACCTAACGATGTTATGCTCAATCCAATTATTATTTAGTATTTACATTTTTGGATGATAAACAAATTATTATTACCAGTGATTTTAAATATATTTTTAGTAATATTTAGCAATTTGTGAAGTAGCCGTATTATAATAATATTAAAATTTGTCGTCGCGGATTTTATTATATTATGTCTAAATAAACTCTTTGTAAAATAGGTCTCCACGAATAGCTTTCATTTAAATGAGACAATAGTACATGAAACCCTGCAGGTCCACTCTAATTATTTTAGTGAAATAGCTTTTGAAACTGAATAACGTCAAAAATCCTAGTAACAACCAAAATTACAAACTTTTCCTCTTCATTTTAGTGCTTAAATCTATATAGTTTTCTTCGATTTCAATGGTCAATTTTCCCGGACAAAAATCTTCCGATTGATAAAAATTATATGATAACACTTGTTACATTGTTACTAATTACTTCTTTAAATACAACTACAAAATAAATTATAATATCGAACGGTCCTGCCACTTAGTAGCTCCAAAAAATTATTTCAGATGCCTTGTCTACTGAGACACTTGTCTCGGACTGCCGAGACGTAGCAAGATTCTGTTACTGTTGCAGAGTACCCTTCTTCGGTATATGACGTCATGGACCGTAACCACTCTCCACGGGCCATTTTCTCGTTTACCAGTAAAAATATATTAGCAGTAAAAACTTAACCTAACCTAACCAAACCTTACATGAAAATGTAAAACATGTCATAAGAGTTTAATATTCGAAAGCGCTAACCTAGCAGTCTCTCCATGAATACATCGTAACTTTGCAATGAATTATTAAAAGTTTTGGCGCTGCCGATCAAAGTGGAGAAAGGCGTGATTTTTTGCATACCGGCGCGGAAAGCTCCTAAATGACTTCTACATTATATTACCCGCCACAAACTCTGTTCGCCTGGTACTTTCCTAAGCGATTTTTCATGAGCTATACCGCGTTAATGTGTACAAACGCTCTTGGCTTTGGCGGCATACTTTGCTTTTCGCAGGATATAAATTATACCCAGATCCGCTGGCAGAGGCTGAGGTATGTTACACAGAATCCACCTACAGATAACTCTGTTATTTTCACATTACTTTTTTTAAAGCTACACATTGCTACTGGTATAAGGGGAAGTACATTTTCTTTTTCAAATAAGGAAAAATGCACGAATTGCTAAAGAATCTCATATAATGCGATCGAAACGTAGTTTCCTTACCTTGGCAAGTCGGTCAGTGCAGCGGTTTGAATACATAAAATTGATATGGATGTTATTTCACAAGCATTGGTTAATAAGACAGATAATATTCATTTATATACCATTATTTATATTATTTTTTATTTCATGTCATAATAATTATGAAGTGGTTATTAAGGGATTATTAACTATTCTTCAGGTTGCAGTACTTACGTACAAAGTGTAAGTAGATTTTTTTAATATGACAAGGTTAAAAGTAAAATTATTATAAAAAAATGAAGTTTGTATGCTATGAGAATAACCCAATCTATTATATTCGTACATGTAAAAGGCAAAAGTGATGTATGTGAAGCAAACTGATGTATCAACGCACAGGCCTAAAAGCCTTAGGGCTAGAAACTTAAAATTTCCCACACGTATGACGTAGGCATCCTCTAAAGGATTTTTTTAAATTTAACCCCCAAATGATTTCCACATGCGAAGCTGCGAGCAACAGCTAGTTAAGTTATAAATTCCTTTTAAAAGTTAAAACTATTTTAAACTTTATTACACCTTGTTATATCTAAAAGTTTACTACATTTCTAGATTTAACATACCTAGACTATTCGTTAAAATCTTGAGGTCAGCGTCGCCTGTGTATATCGACGGCGGAAAGCGAAAACGTAGTCATCCACAAAAACGAAAATGCCAAAAACCTTTTACACTTTTTTAAAAAAAATCATAACTAGTGTGTTTTTTAACTTAAACTCACGATTTTTGGATATTAGGCTTGTTATTTTTTCTAAATATAATATAATTGTAACTCAAATCTCATCCAAACAATTATTCGCCAAGATTTTGTTGACTACGACATTTTGAACTATTTTTGTGGATGACTACGTTTTCGCTTTCCGCCGTCGATATGAACAACACTAGAGGAGTCGCCAATACAGCGTCGGCCTTGAAGGAGAAATCTTTTTTCACTTCAGGGAATATCTCAGAAGAAAGCTCATTCCACAGTTCACATGTGCGTGGCAAAAAGGATCTTGAGAATCGGACCGTAGAGGTCCACGAGTCCAGTTGATGTGGATGGAATATAAACATAATTAATAAATAAAATAAACGTAAGTCGTAAAATGTAGAAGCGACCTGCCTATTATGAACTTTTATAAAACCTTTCATGTTCTAGGCAATTCATTTCTCGGGCTTTAAACGACGTATGATTGGCTAAAAAAGTGTCACGTGACCGCTTTCGTAACACGAATTTGACGTTTACACTGGAACTTGGCTGGAATTAAGAGTTCATAATACACCGCGCCTGTTAACGCTATCGCTTGGCTTTATATTCTAAGAGCCCACGAGAGCCAGACCTTCCTCATTTTATAAAACCTGAAACTTTCTCTGTGTATGTCCCCTAACATAGGTAAGAACGCTCTCGAACTATGACAGAGACAATCATCAAGATTGTTACTTTGTCAGATACCAGGTAACAAAGCTGTATAAATCTGGACCTAATTTTCGTTAAAGTATATAACTCTGTTTTTTTTATATTTTCTTCGCAATAATATTAGAATGACGTTAATATCTATTTTCCAGACACTTAGCACGATTTCAATCCCATACCAAACGCCCCTAAACTTAAACATTGATTAGAAAAACCATTTCCTTGATCCTAAGAATATGGTTAGCTTCAGAGAAATCATATGGCTATGGCTATGGCTTCAACTCATTAATGGCCCACTACTGGGCACGCTGCTTCAGTGCGGATTGGTGGAGAGGTTAGTGGCCAACCCGAGTGTCGGAAGTTTTCAAACCGCCCGAGGGCCTCCGACATGGCTTAACGACTATTATCATATGATAACAACCGGGACCGGCGGCTTTACGTGCCCTCCGAAGCACGGAAACGCTAAAGAATTTTTTGCCACTAGCGGTCTTCCATCCAACTACCGACCGTGCCCGCTGTTGCTTAACTTTATCGATCACTTAAGATCGACGCAAGCCGCAGGGCTATGAGCGCTTCAATCAAGAGAGAAAATCATATTATTTATTCTTAATCCTAAGAATTTTTTAACTAATCAATGTTTAAATTATGCCTGCCTTATGTCGTTAGAATTTTTGTTTTTAATTTAATATTACACATTTATTTAGTAGAAAATGTTCTAAGGGTAGCGACAGAAATATTTCTCTAGAGCTGTTGTTGTTCTGAGTAAGCATTACCTATTACAAACTAGGTATCGGTAAAGAAAAATGTGGTTTGTTCAAACAAGCGCTTAGTAGATATGTAGTAGAGCTATGGATGTCTGTATTCGAAGGATAGTGAAGGCATTGAAGAGACATTTGAAATATAATTAGGTAGGCTAGGCAGTTCATAAACTGCACAAGATAAACTATTAAGCCGAAAGCAAAACACCCGTAACATAGAAACTTGACCTTGAATACTTGATAATGAATGTATTTATATCAAAGTTTTTTCTATGTTAATCAACTTACAAAAAATTTAATCAATGCAGTTTGTCTCCATTTGTAACTATTTCCCAGTAAGTGCACAGAAATCGGTCATAACTAGAAACAATTAACCTAAACTTAGTACCTATCTATTTATCTTTTAACACGTTCATAACGTCACGTGTAATACAAATAACTTAGTGTTTTTGTGATCTGCAACGAGAACACGAAGGCGATAAACATACACATAACGAGGTGAATACGTCGATTGACCAGTGGAATGCAATGCAATGTATACAGACCAGTCCACCGGCATCTGTTGACGAGATCATACACATACGTTACCCCGTACCCGCCAACGGTCAACATGAAGTCCGCTCTGATTCTAGCCTGTCTAGTCGCGTTCACAAATCTCGCTGATAGCAAAGATCTTATAGTGGGAACGAGTTTTAATCACAGACTTTTATGGCAAGAAAAAGCAGAATACAACGCGATTCCCCTGAAAAAGCGAGTCAAAGAAGTATTTTTCTCGGATCCAGGCCAACAGATTATTAAGGTATGTTTACTTATAAGTAAATTGGTAAAGACGGTCATAAAAGCGTTCTAATTAACTTTTTATTAGTTGTAGCCGATCTTTTTTAGTTTATAACGTCATGGATATTACATTATTGTTAAATATTTACTTAGTAAAAAAACTTTAAAAATATAAACACTGATTCTGTGGATGGAACACACTGTACTATTCACACACACTGATTCTGTAGAAATATACCAAAATGTTTATTTTAAACGTGTCCTTTTTGAATAGTGTCTAAAGAATTTCATGAGAATGCAAACAATATAAGTGAGATAATAATACTTAGTAGGCAAAAAATAAAACATTTCAATAATTATTATGAACTGACCTTCTGGTTGCCAATTTCTTATCGCATCCGAATAAGGAAAATGTCATGCTTTAATTTATTATTTCTTTGTAATATGTAAACCAAATTCAGAATGAGTCAGAATCACAGATATAGATGGTCAGAGTCATATAGATCCATAATAAAATCTTGTCTGGTATGGTCCTTGTTAACATTGTTGACATTGCTGACTTCGCTGGCAATGTCAGTGACCAACAGGTGTCCTTGTATTGAATACTAGCT
>OZ010690.1:7110334-7150231 GCA_963932265.1 Thymelicus lineola | reverse complement strand
TTTTAATCAAAATTATATCATAAAACATTAATAATAATCTAAAATTTTTACAAAAAAAGAACCGACTTCAAATGAAGTACATACTTCCCAATAAAAAAGGATCATCGAAATCGGTTGGCGTGATATTGAGTTATTCGTCCATTTGTCGCGAAAATACTTAATGCAAATTTAATAAACGCGCGATAAACTACTAGACCGATTTAAAAAATCTTCTTAAAAAAATCAATAGGATGCTCTATTGTTTTTGAATAACATGGGCTATATTTTATTTGAAAAAATAGGGATCTATACAAAAATCGAAGCAAAGCGAGATCGTTTACTAGTAATTAAGTAGTTGGAGATTCTAAAGTTATAATACGTTTAAATGTTACAATTTCAGGGTATAATAGCCCGTGACCTGGACCACACGGAGGCCACCGCAAGCATCACCGCCGGAGGAGTGGGACAGTCCTTCGCTAACATCAGGCTGAAGAGCGAGAGAGGATCCGGTCTCAACTACCATATAGAAATCTACGTTTAGTCATTGCTAAAATCTTGGAGTATAACATTAGTTTTAACATTACATTCTCAATAAATTTTATCAAACGTATGCTTGCAATTTATTTAAAAATGTTGTAATATTTTGTTACCTTGGATTTATTTAAAAAGAATATAGTTATTTATATTATTTTAAAATATTTTAAAGTTAAAATTGAAACAAAGTGTTCAATTGCACTCTACTTGATTTTGCATTAAAATTCTCAAAGGTATTACGAAGAGCGTATTCGTATCCAATTGTGCTCACTCTATCATAAATTGAAACAAGTAGAATGTAGTTACAAAACAGAATAATCATATGAAGTATACTGCTGAAATGAAAGTTTCACGATACAGCAGGAAACTTTCACACACTTATTATATACGTGATAATAATAGCTTTGAATATCATTAGCACTTAGGATCCGAGACTGGGACCCTACACTCTGCACACAGATTTTGCGCCGTATTGGGGAGCCTAGAATACTGACTACAAGCCCATGCCGGCAAACCAGGGTTTCGTAAGAGCCGACAGGAGCAAATCATTATTATTGGTATTACATGGAAAGGTATTAATTCCTTGAAGCCTGTCTGGATAGCTACTACCCTCTTGCTTGAGTCAGTTGTCAAAAGCTGGGGGCATGAGAGCCAGTTTCTTCTTTCTTTGTTTATCTTACTTGGCCATGAACTTGTTTATTGCATACCTATCGAAATATATTTTGTAAGGCCTAGAAATGTATAGGGTCAACTTTTTTCTTATAACAAAGGCCTGCAAGCGACAAATAAGCAGAAAAGCAATAGTTATTAAGTACTTCTTACTTGTGGAATGTGCACCCATTTACGATACAGTAATACGGGATTAACTGTTATTTACAAAACAGTTGAAATAAATTAGTATATTAGTTCATTGGTATAGGTACGCCAGCTTTACTGTTATTACTATAATATAAGGGGTTATCTAATGACGATAACCTAATGTTGAGATAATTTTGTTAAGGTATACGCAAGGGTTATGCAATCTATGGCCCTCTACGAAACCCCGGTATGATCGCATATACTGTCCGGAATCCGGCGATGTAGGGCCAAATGTTACGGCGTTCAGCGCAGTGGCCATCTGTGTAGCGTGAGGTTATCGCACGATATCTTATAAGGCCGCCTTTAGATATACTGGCTGACATGGATGCGAGGGTTTATACTTGAGTTCGCTCCATTCGCCAAAGGGGCGGAAACGTAATGAGCACGGAGTACTCAGGCGGAGGGCGTACTGACAAACACTAGTTGAGTGGCGCGACGACTGGAGGAGAAGAGGGCTGCAGCGCGCCAACGTATAGTCGGTGCGATCCTGGCCAGCTTCGAAGCCTGGATGGAAAGACGCGAAGGCAACGTCACCTACAGACTGACATAAATTCTCATCGGACATGGCTGCTTCGGTGAGCATCTGTAGCGAATTATACGCGAGCCAACACCACCATTGCGGAGGGGACCGGGACGACGCAAAGTAGACGACGACGTAAAATAGATGGAAAGCTTTAGTCTCCTTCTGCGAAACCGTTATGGTAAAGAAGGAGTCCACCAAGCGGAATCGGTAGAGGGCTGATCCTACTCGTAAGCGACATCGGCACTGAGTGGGTTTCACAAACGGGAAGGACAACACAGTCAGTACGCAGGGGGCGGCTCCAGTGCATTCAGTTGAGATCCCGGATCATTACCATATGTACAGGATGGCTGCCGAGAGGGTTTTAGTGAATACAAATCCTACATAACCCGTAACCTGTGGGTTCGGATATCTTCGAAAGATTTTCCCGTCGAAAAAAGGTACCAACTAAAAAGGAACGGTAAATAAAAATGTACTTTGTACAAGCAAACTTTATTAGTAGTAGAGCTATGGATGTTAGGATTCGAATTGAGTGAAGTTGACATATATCATTTGTTTCTTAGCAACAAATTAAATAAATTATCGAATACCAAACATTACCGACCAATCACCATTGATGTCAAATTAGCCCGAACATGTAGTTTATCTCACCGCCGCATTCTACAATGCGGCGCCACCTGTAATATCGAGTTTTATTGAATAGGAATTTGCAACTCATTGCGGATTCAGCTGTCGAGTTACAAAACGTACGTCCTTACAGAATAGCCTTCCTGATGTCCTTAAATTGTTGTTACATAGAAACCTGACCTTGAATAATAAAGTATTTAATTTAATATTAATTATATGTGAAGAAAATTTTAGGAAAGTATTTCAATCAAAGTTTTTCTGTTTTCAACGCTACACAAAAATCAAATAAATGTTATGTCTCCATTTGTTTTTCTCAATAAGTAGGTACTCAGAAATAGGTTATAACTAGAAACAATATATCTGTAGTACTTATCTATATCTTTTCACACATTCACAACGTCACGCGGAATACAAATAACTTAAATAGCGTTTTTGTGATCTGCAACTAGAACACGAAGGCGATAAATAAATATACTTAGCCCTGATAAACGACGTGATCAGCGTTTTCCGCTTACACACAACGAGGTAAACACGTCGGTTGACCAATGCAATGTATACAGACCAGTCCACCGGCATCTGTTGACGAGATCATACACATTACGTTACCCGCCAACGGTCAACATGAAGTCCGCTCTGATTCTAGCCTGTCTAGTCGCGTTCACAAGTCTCGCTGATAGCAAAGATCTTATAGTGGGAACGAGTTTTAATGCCAGACTTCTATGGCAAGAAAAAGCAGAATACAACGCGATTCCCCTGAAGAAACGAGTCAAAGAAGTATTTTTCTCGGATCCAGGCCAACAGATTATTAAGGTGTGTTTAGTCATAATTTAATTGGTAAAGACGGTCATTATAACGTCATAACTTTGGTACTACTAACTAACTTTCTAGTAGTTATAGGGGATCTTTTTATTTTATAACATCACGATATTTCATTATATACTTATTATATTATTGAATTTTTACTTAGTAATAAAACTTTAAATATAACGCTCTGATTCTATGATAGGTACACATCAGTGTGTGTGAATAGTTAGAACATATTATTATATATATTTCCTCAGAATCATCTGAGGTAATATACCTACCAATATGTTTTATTTTAAACGTGTCCTTTTTAAATAGAATCTTAAGAATCTTATGTGAATGCAAACAAAACAGGATAGTAAGTGTAAGCTAAAAATAAAACATTTCAATATTACAGATAATATGAATACTCGTACATTCCAAGAATTTGCTCTAGATTACGTTATGCCCTAGTTCTAATCTTGACCTTCTGGTTGTTAATTTTTATTACATCACAAGAAGGAAAATATCATGCTTTAATTTATTATGTCCTTGTAACGTTTAAACCAAATTTGTGAGTGTACAAAAATGTACATAATTATGAACCAGAGTCAGATAGACCTGTATTAAAATTTTGTCTGCGTGGTCCTTGTTGACATTGCTGACAATGCGAATCACTGGCAATGCGAATGACTCACTGTCCTTGTATTAAATGAATCAGTGCGCAGTCGTATGTAAATCGGTCAAATACATTTGACATGATTATTTTTATTAGGTAGACATAATGCTGAGTACTAAATATATTTTTTGCACATACTAAAGTTACTCGAATTTTTATAGATTTACTATTTACACACAATATATCACAATAATAACTGCACACGTTCACACAGTAGCATTAAAATTAATAAACATACATACAAGATCCTATTTGGTATATTTAATTAAATTGCTAAATCGAAATAAAATATTTTTGATTGCTATATTGATTGTTTTCAATAATCTAAGATGTTATTTCTTGGAGAGCTGAGAGAAATTATCGCTACGAATTTTATACTGTAGTTTCTTTTATGGCCTAGGTAAACATAAAAAACTATTTTGGAAAATTCAACGTCTAATACCAGTAGTTTTACGTTGGTGTGAGAAAAATGAAAAAACATTGTCTTTTTCTTAAAAGAAGTTAAAATTAAGTATGTGTTGTGTATCAGCCATAGATGAGTACTATATCTATGGTATCAGCATTAATCAAAACTCATTACATATGGGTGTCAAATTCAGGTTGTAAGTTTGTATATTAAAGATAAGTTGTAACTGACCTGTATTATAGGAGAAAAGAGGGTTGACATTATTTCCTTTTTCCATACCAAATTGTAGGTATTACTTTACTTTAAATAAAAAAATAGATTATCTCAGTTTTTTTCTATAATTTGAGAGTGTGAAATAGAAGTATTTGACAATATAAAATAGGTTCAAATTTCATCCGCAGAGCGGAAAATCTGATAGACTTGGAGATTTTGAATGCGAGAGCATTTCCTAGAAATTTAGTAACTGGAGATTTTGAAGTTAGGTATAATACGTTAAAATGTTATAATTTCAGGGTATAATAGCCCGTGACCTGGACCACACGGAGGCCACCGCAAGCATCACCGCCGGAGGAGTGGGACAGTCCTTCGCTAACATCAGGCTGAAGAGCGAGAGAGGATCCGGTCTCAACTATGAAATACAAATCTACGTTTAGTCATTCTTAGTCTAGGAGTATATAATACTAACGTTACGTTACATTTCAAAAATATTTTTAATAAAATTTAACAAACCCATACTTTGCATTCATTCATGTACATAATATAATATATTTTGTTACTTTGGATTTATTTAAACATGTTATTGTTATTTCTTTAAAAAAATAAATGAATATAACTTGTTTATAAAATGTAAATGATCCAACCCGGCTTTAAAACTTCAAATTGAAACAAAGTTTTCAATTGCACTCTAGTTGATTTTGCATTAAAATTCTCAAAGGTATTACGAAGCGCATATTCGTATCCAATTGTGCTCACTCTATCGGAAACTGAAACAAGTAGAATGTAGTTACAAAACAGAATAATCATAAATGAAGTACACCTCTGAAATGATATAATAGTTTCACGATACAGCAGGAAACTTTCACACAATTAGGGTGAGACCAAACGAGCGTATTTTTTGAGCTGTGCGTCGCGTGAAATGAGTTGATTTCATATTAAGTCAACAGTCAACACTCATTTTGCGTTGCCGTGTGGTACATACAGGATTTTAGTATGAAACTGAATGCAAACACAGCTCAACCAACAACAATCAACAGCTCAAAATACGCTCGTTTGTCTTCACCCTCATATAAAGCAAAGCAAAGCAAAATTTCATTCGTAACTACGACCCGAGACAGACCCTACACTCTGCACTCTGTATCGAGCCGTCCTAGAATACTGACTCCAAACACATGCCGGGTGTCGTAAGAGGCAACAGAAGCCGACCTGTTCCGCATAAGGATTTTATTTGATATTTGATATTATTATTATTATTTATCAATATTATTATTGATATTGATAATTTCTTTGAAGCCTGCATAGATAGATCTTACTTAAGTCTGATTTCTAACGGCTCGTCGTGTTCCAGCTGGGGCATGAGAGCCAGTACCTACTTTCTTTCTTTTCTTTTCTTACTTGGTCATGAATAAGTTTATTGCATACCTACCGAAAATTTTTTGGTTACATCTAGAAATGTTTTGCTTATACAAAAGACCGGCAAATAAGCAGAAAGCAATATTTGGTAAGAAAATGCTCGCTGTTCGTGGAATGTGACATCCAAAAAAAAAATTATCCTACATAATATAATGTTCACAGATACTTCGTTAACTCGACATCATTTGACCAAAACAACAAAAGCATATTCTGCCCTACTTGTAATTGCAATTTAACGATAATTAAATTGCAATTAGTGGCAAGCAAAACGAGCGTAAATTTTCAATATCTTGTTACAATAATTGGTTTTTTATCGAAATTATTATATGGTAATGGTGTAACCATTAACAAAAAACAATTAACTAATTATTTTATTACTAACACAGCGTGCTTTACATACAGACAAAAATCACTAATTTCTAATAATATATTATAATTAAAGAATTAGTAATAAAGAAGTTTAGATAATGACAACGACGATAATGATAGATAACGACAAAAGATAGAAAAACAGTTGATTTTTTAAGATTAATTGAACCGTGTTACAACCAGGTTTATTATTGTTTTCATACTCGTTAAATAGAGATTTTAAGCCAAATGAATGAATATCTTTAAAGAAACTGAATGGTAGTTACAGTGGAGATAGCTGTATCTCACACTGAAGGGACCATTGCCTAATCAGTTGGTTATCAGAGTGCAACCACATGAAAGGGAGATTGACAGACTCGATATTGGAGAGCCTTACATCTCGTATTGAATTATAGAATGGATTTTCAACCTGGAGTTCAATATAATAGACAAGTGTAGGAAGGATACACCAATCAAGCAATGATGTCAACGTCGACCTAAGCTCGTATCGACTCAATTAACTCGAACAAAGGATGCCTAACGAAACGGAATAGCCATTTTGAGAGTGCTGTCAAAAGTAAATAATTCCGGTTATATGCAGTATTGAAAAAATATTTATCTAGAATACTGACTTATTTTAGAATTTCGTTAAATATTTAAAACAAGAGAACAATCGAAGCATTTGCAAGCTATGATATTATGTTTGCAAACGCAATCATGTGTGGGGTTCAGTTAGTGTTAGTTAAAAGAACACACAATAGACTTTGTTAGAGAATTTTACTTGTAAACCCACTAACAGATGAGTGATGACGCATCAATCTCTGAACTCTCAATACTGAGATTATGTACAAAACTATGAGTAGTATAACCATGGAGGAACAAAAATTACTATATTTACATTTCCATATAATTAATATACTTACATTGCATTGATTAAATCATGATTACATGAAATAGCGTAATTTTATAGCGTCTGCGAAAAATTCATCTAAAACAATTCATTGCATTACAATTCGCCGAATACAATACATCGAAAAACGATTCTTCGAATAACAATTCGTAGAGCAACCAATTCATCGAATGACAGTTCTTCAAATAGCAATTCGTAGAACAACCAATTCATCGAATGACAATTCGTCGAATGAACGAATTTTTTTTCCACAAGTTTTCTATCTAAGTATGTTATGAATTGGTCTAATGATATCTGGATATTGAGTTTTTAATTAATAAATACTTAATTTTTAAATAAGTAATTCTTTAATTAAGTAATACCTAATTCTTATTTAAATAATTTAATGAATTATTGTTTTCGACGAATTTTCCGTAAATCACTTTATAGATAAGTATGCCTTTTAATGAACAATAAATAATTATTATTTTATCAACTCATGATCACAAACTTACATTACTTACGAGTTTGTTAGCGTAATAGTAATAGTTGCGCAATTAATTAATGAAAAAATTTATTTAATTTAATCATAAAAAAAATATTCGAGCAATCATGCAAGGAAATCTCAAACTACAGCGTAAATTTCCATAATCCATGTTAAGCACACGATATAATAGGCAAAAACTTAACGTAGAAAAGATCGGTTTATTTCTTTTCCACATTTGTTATTTGAGCAATGTGCTCGTTTGTTTGCACCTCGGCCAACAACGACTACTTGCGCGGCCTAATTGTTTTTGTTTGTTTCTAAAAAACTCTTCAGCTTTGATATATTAATGTAGATTTTGTATAATACATAGTTTGTATTATGATAGCAGGCGTGGTCGGTAGTTGGATAGGAGACAGCTATTGGCAAAAATCTTAAGAAGTTTCCGTCCTTTGGAGGCATGATTCGTGAGGAAGGCTAAAAGTTGTTTTATAGGTACGGGGTACCCGAAGCGAAGCAGGGCAAGTTACTAATGTTACTAGTTAAAACATAAAATTACTCCTCACAACACAATTAACAATGTAACAAGCATTAATTAATTATCTAGCGGCAAAATCCTTGTTGATGATTTAAAGTGATTAATTAAGTTACTATTTATTATACTAGGTACTATTAGTGCACAAATCATTTAAGGTAGATATCGTATAATCTAAAACTCTGCGTCAAATTACGCTAAATCTTCTTTAACGAGTTGCCAAACTGAGAGGTCGTAGCAAAACACCAGATGCCTGTAATAGTGTTCCTGGATGTTATTCAAGCTCCGGGCTGATGAAAAAAACTTTAACAGCTCTTTAGTAGACACATCGTTAATATAAATTGGACATAGAAAAATGGATGCATGTATTTTCTCTTTAGCCACAGTGATGATATCAAAGCTCTTTTTGTAATTGAAAAGTTGAAAGCTGAAGTTGAGGATAGAATGTTTTTGTTTGTTACTGTGAGTAATACTGGCTTTGTAGATAGATTACCGTGATTCTAAACTCAAAATATGTTGAATTTGTGGTAATAATCATTACTGAAACAAAAGAGTTTTTAGATAGGTAAGTACTTGCAAGTCTAGATACATGTCTGTGTTGCAAGTCACAGACATAGATCTAGATACATGTCTGTGTTGCAAGTAATGTTTGTGTAATATTTGTGGGTGTTTTCACATCTCTTAATATTGAAGTTAACATAAATATCCAATTAGGAATGTTTAAAAGATTGAATGCCGATCTGCGGTTCAAATATGCTGTGTTAAAATCGCCGATTCAGCAAATTATTTGACCAAATGAAAGAACCACACAAAATAGTTTTATTTTATTGAATCTTATCTACAATTTTTATATCTTATCATCTATATATTTATTATTTTTAAGAATAATACAAAAGATAAAACAATATAGTTTTAATTTATATTAACTAATACCATTGTACATATAATGAATAAACGTTACATAAATGAAACTTTGTGTATTCGATGATTCTGCTGACTACATTATTCTGAAAATTTAAGATCTCTACCATTTTCTAGGTGGAAGAACAAGACTTAAAAATACGATACGACGAAACACAGAGAAAAAGCAAGTAGTTTGTTGTTTGTTGTTTGTTGTGTATGTTTGTGGCGCTCGTACGCCTAAAATATTGATTTAAAATAAGGCAATAACATAAATCGTAGAAAATGTTCTTTACTTAATTTCGTCCGTACATGTTTTTGTCTTGAAATGAGTCGGTCGTGTCAAATAACTGTTACTTATAGGCGCTATGTTTCAAGTGATGCTAGCGATACGCGTGAAGGCGTAAAAGATACGAGCTAGGTGGCAAACCTATGAAATCACCGATCTTAAAAACTACCGGTAACCTTTCTACGTAACCTTGTTTTTTTGCACCAAATGATTGGAGTAGGTAAAAAAAGAGTTTAAAATATATTGCAAATGTTTGACAGGAATTTTTCTTACAGCCGTAAACTGGAGGGTATAAAGGTTCGTTGTTATATTTTATATAGGTACCTATTAACGTTTGAAACAATGATACGAGTATGAGATGATATATGGGTTTAATAGTACTGCAATTATCTCAGCTATCCCAATAGTTCTTGTCGATAGATCCCTCGCGTCTCATCCTTCGAGACCCTTCTCATTTGCATGTTTGCAATCACTTATGAAGAGACCTTTTTGTCTACTCCAATATAGCATTAATTCATACCTTCTAGTCTTTACATTGTATACATTATACATAGACATATGTACATTGTTATTTCTAGTTTAAATTACAAAAATTTCATAAAGTTTAGAAGCGTCTAAATGTCAATCCTTTGTTTCTTTGAACGTAAGATGAAAAACTTAGAAAAGGCAATGGTCCATAAAGAGATCTCGGTTACAATTTAGGGTAAAAGCGGGTAAAACATTTTAAAAAAGAAGTCTGTCCTAATTGTTTATTCTGGGAACCATTGTTGTGGAATTACTCGATGTTTAGTGTAAATTCTCATTGTATCCAGTATGTACGGGTGATAGTGTTATGACTGCTATGGTAGCATTACCACTTCACAGGTTACTGAATTCACCAATGATTCCACCAATCAATCGAATAAATCACGCAAGTAATTAATTATGATCGAACAGTTTTTAAGTTTCCAAAGTAATAGAACCCCAATAATTTCGTCATGTCCGTCCGTCCGTCCGTCCGCAGCGGTCAAGGGGGCAGTCTTTTAACTAAACTATAACTGATGATAACTCATCAATGTCTGTAAATGGAAATTTGAGAAATATTTATGGCAGGGGGACGCAGTTTACGTAACGTACAAATACGAAAGTATTTGTATTTGTACAAAATTATTATACAAGTATTTGTATTTGTAAAATCTAAAAATAATGTGAAAACATTACTTTTAGTTTTTCTGTCTCTGTCAGTGTGCTTGTACTTACCCTAATCTCAGAAGCAGGACAAAAGGAGAATGCCCATAGCCAGTACTTTTAAAAAAATAATTGTGTCACAATGATTTTTGGACAAAAACTAAATTAAAATATTTCAAGTATTTTACCCTATTTCCTAAAAAATCCTTATTGGGAATAATTTTCTGAAATTAATAAGTAACTTTACTTCCGTTTTACAAAATAAAACCATTGGGCCATTTATGTTTGGATAAGGGCCAATCAGGAATCTTTTAAGATCCTTCGGGCCAATAGGTAGCATTGATTCGATTATAATTATGACACAACAGTTATAGTATAATATATCCATGACAACAAACTAGATGACGTAAGGGGACTGTCAAATGATTTTTTTTTATATAAAAAATTATTATAATCAGCCAGGAGTAATAGTGTTCTGTGATTATAATACAACAAAAACACAACAAACAAACAAACTTCATGGTGTTTGGGGACTGTCAAATGAATTTGAAACTTTAAAGATCGACATTACATACGCAATCGACTTTAATACGCCCGCATAGAGTCCATATTACTGTGAGATTACTCTAACCTAAATACAAATTAGTTTTGTTTAATATCTCTTATTTCCTAATATTATCATTGACTAAAGTTAGTATGTATAATTTATTAAGATAACATAATCAAATAAAGGTATTTTTATCAAGACACAAAAATGTTAAAGTCAGTACATTTCTCCATACTAAATGGGCATTCTCCTTTGATGTTTGTTTTATTTTAATTAAATTACAAATAAAAAATAAGTACCTATATGTCAATGCAAAAAAAAATCGTCTATACCTTTCTTCGAGTATACTTAGGTACCTAATAAGCCTTATTAACTGTCATAGATTTCCCGAATGGAAGCCAGGGCCTTAATAATTAATAATAATATCATTGCCTACTTACAAAATTATAAAATTTATCTAAAATCATAGATATTGTTGTAATTATCTCGTTAACCGATTTAAACAATAGCATTTATTGGTTCACGCAACATTCTACTAGCTAGCAAATAAAAGCCAGCGACATGTTGTGGCATAGCTAACATGCTATTATATGGTTTCACCACTAATATCCTTTATTTTATTGTTATTATAGCATACTGTACCCAAAAAGTTATCAGTGGCACTGCAAACACATGGGACGCTAATAATATCTTACATTTTACCGCATTAGTTTGTGAACAAATCATTTAATACGTAGTTACGTGATCGTTTTAAACAGTAATCGTTTTATCGGCGTTCTAAACTGAGGTAGAGGTATTATTTTATGTTTAGTAATTAAGTAAGTATTTAGATAACTGCTCATAGCTAGATGGTTTGTGTCAATGACCGACCGAACGAATGATTGACCGGAGTAATCAGCTGCGGTTGCGGTGAGATGTTGGATCGGTGACCCCTAGTGATAGTAGATTAAAAACTTAAATCTTTTGGTCTAGCCACCATAACTTATTCATATCAATTCACCAATCCGCTGTAGAACAGTGTGGTAGAGTATTTTATGGTTAGACATACCTATATTTTTATACATAGGTAATATAGACTTAAAGCCACTAAGGTGCTTGCTGTTTTAATTTTGTAACTGTTAATTAGGATTACCAAAACAACAATTATAATCAATGTGATAACTAAACTAGGTAACTCTTGGAGGAATGGTTACTACTGGGGCATTCCATTTCACTTCGTGAAACCAATCACTCCAATCAGCGTCTAAAACAATTATTGCTAATCTATTTTATAAGTTAGTTAATTAGGTAGGTAGATAGATAGTCTATATAGGTAGATAGTATACCTTCGACCTTTATGGAACAGTTTTTATTGTCCTACTAGCTTTTGCCCGCAGCTTCGCCCGTGGTAGAGATCGGATTTTTTACAAATCCCGCGGAAACTCTAAACTTTTAGCTGAACTTTTTTTTAGAAAAAGTAGCCTATGTGTTAATTCAGAGTATAGAATATCTCCATGCCAAATCGGTTTAGTTGTGGCGTGATTAAGGAACAAACATCCAAACATTCAAATATCTTCACAAACTTCACATCGGAGACTTATTAGTTTATTCCAATAGTTATACAAAAGCAATCAAAACATTAGCATTAAGAAAATGTCTTTGGAGTCACAAATGGGCACTTACACACCTTTGCCATCATGTGGCTAGCTGGCTGGTAAAATAATATTTACCTATTAAATAATACTTAAGTAGTAACACAACTCAAAACGTTTATCTTTACTCATTTATTTTCAGTTCCAATAATTAATAATAAGTACTAAGTACTTCGAATAGTTGATTAATTGAATATCAATAGATCAACATAGAATCTGATTGTCAAATATTTACGGGAACTCAGACTGAGAACAATGACCTCCAAGGCATAAAATTAATTTTGGCAAAATTTTCCTATCACGTATTAAATTATTAGTTTAGAAACGGTATTATTTATTCGGAGGATGCCTTTATAGGTATTTGAGAATAGAATAATTGTAATTTAAAATATTTTTAAAAGAAAATAGATGGAAAATAGTTTACTATCGCTTAGTACTTATTTCCGAAAGTTTTAGACCAAAGATAAACTTTCTTCTGTACCCTTTATAGCGAGGATTTCCGTGTTCGTTTCCCGGCGAGGGCAGACATTTATGTGATAGATGCCATGAGAATAATGAGAGCCAGTTCTTTCTTTTTGTCTTATCTTTCAAAGCTGGTAACTCATTGGTGACGCATTGATGTTACTGTGTTAACGTATGTTTGTTCGTTTGTGAACCATCCTGAACAACCCAAAAAAGAGAAAAAATATATACTTTGTTCTCGGGGCTCGTGGATGTTTTTATGTTTTGCGTTCGTCCAAATGAGGGAGTTGTTTGCTGTACAACGTGTTGTGAACCGTTTTGAGTGCAAGATTTGTCATTGAAGTTTAGTTTACGATCAATATTGCAAGGCAATTATCGCTAAAGAGCGAGAGGTGTAAATGTAAGAATTTTTTTATATTCTTTCTATCGTGGTACTATCTTCAAGACGAGAAACTCTCTCCGTTTAAATGGGCAAGTCGATTCAATAATGATGTGACATTTAAAATGAAACAGGTATAGTTTGAATGATTATGACTGCACTGTACGGCAACATAGCACAAATAAAGACACTTTTACAATGTACAACCAAATTAAATGGAATTAAATCATATTACAAATAACTTAAAAACTAAGCTTTATAATACACTAGTTTCTGTATAAGATATGTTCAGTAAAAGCTATAGAATCAATTGGCAAAATTACTCCAAATCTTCAGGAGCACGTTGTATACCGAACAGAAATCATCGTCGATTTGCTATTATTATAAGAAAGCTGAACAAACTATTTGTTCGATTATTTATTTGAATTTAAACACAAGGCCCTACAATTTATCACGTAATCAAAGGTACATAATCGAGCTAACAGGTATTCAAAAGCTTAACCTGTACTAATACACGGTATACAGCTGCCTGTTGACGGTTGGCAGTGCGAGTTTAATTTCCTGACCTGGAAATTACAGGGCGTAATGAAAACGCGGAGGTTGTCGCAATGACATCCGAATTTGACACAGTGACGAGTATTTTCATCAGTATTCTAATAAGTGTAACACAAGCATACGTATGGACGGATATTGTTTCTAGAAACCATCATTTCATGTCGAAAAACATTCATATATGTCAATGAATACGTAGGTATTATGTCATCAGTCGAAGCTTTCCAAATAGAAGTATACCAATCCTTACCATAAAATTTCTAAAACTTACTAAATTGTCTTTCCGAATTATCTATCTCTTGATTTACAGAAAATTTGTGACACCAATTGAGATTTCTTTCATTGGAATAGGTATATCTAGTCGGCTTAGATCACGCGTATTAAAAGGTTTTAATAATAACATGGGATGTTATTATTAAAATCATTCAATTAGCTATCTCAAACAACTGTTTACAAGGTAAATTAAATAAATTCTTACCGTACTTGCCAAAATACGTTGTAAAATGTTGAAATAATTTCTAATCTAAGTAATCTATTTTCAATCAATTTCAAATACCGCAAATGCCTTTCACGCTAGACAAATTCTTTTGAAAATAACTCTTATCGCCCCAGACATATTTAAGGAGCGGGCGGGACACGGGTATCTACTACGAGTATACAGAATGTTACTCACATAAGGACAGTTGAGCCACTTGAAAAATTGCGCGTCCTTAGCGGCACTAAAGGATGTGCACATCACTCGTGTCTCACAGATGTAGAGAGTAGCGCGCTCTATAATTTATGGCGCAACTTATTAGAGCCCTTTGGGTGGCGACTGACATACCTATAACATTAATTTACCTCATGTCTTAACAGTTGCGCTGCAGACGCAAGATGCAGAAATAAACTATAATAGTATTTTTAAAATTAAAAAAAATATCTCCTGCTATCAAAAATTATCATGATACATACCTTTTTGAAATCCTTATGATGAGAGAGATAAATAATGTTATATTACATACAAGATTCGCGCGAAAAACATAACCCTTCAGCAGTCGAGTAAAAAGACCAATACTTATTTCATAGAGGAATTGATATCTAATAACACACCGGCTGCTAATTTAATTAAAAATATTAGGGGCCAAATTTTGATGGGCAACCTGGTAATTATATATTCTCCTAATTATAAATATGCATAAAAAATTGTTTTTTAGCAAAAAACAGATGAGTGCACTAATTTGCGGTGGGATCTTAGGCTATGAGTACTTTACGCTTTCGCTTACACCGCTTCATACGAGTACAATGGCTTGCTATGGAGAAGAAACAGTACTTATAATATAGCAGCAAGACACCTTTACAAGCGACTGTTATAATTCGACTTATATGCCACTAAATTAGCATAAGTACAACCAATAAAACATTATTAAAATTTAAATATTTTACTATCTTCATAGCCACTTATATTACAGCGACCAGCATAGCAAACTTTCTCGCACGAGGGAAGTGTTTCGTGATATTTTGTTCCAGAAAGAATGTAAATTTTGTAGAATTTAAGTGTTTTTCCCGACCACCATGCGAACTAGTACAGCATGCATTCCATGTAGTTCCTTAAAAGAGTTATTTTAATTTCCGGCACGTGAGCCACTCGCTTTAAGCCTCAAGTGATTTGCACGCGACTTATCTCACGAAGTTTCTGCTGCATTTGAACGACATAGAACCTATTTACGAATTTTGTTATATTTATCTTACTTACTTAATATTCTTTGCAGTATCCCTCCGTTTTCAAAGTTGAAGCGGTTATCAATCTGTCTGGTGTAATTTTTTTTTCTATGAACCTTCACGAATTACTCGAAGACGGTTCGACTGATTTGGATGATTCAAACGGTATTGAATATTGGGATTATTTCAGAATAGTCCCATAAAAACATGGTGAGAATCTAAAAATGGGTTCTGGAAATATAGAGCGGAAATACTTAATGGTTAGGAATAATCGATAGATATTTACTCGCAATTTGAAGACAAATAAAAATTTAAAAATTAAATCATTTTAATAAAAAAAATACCGCCCTTAAAATGAATAAATAAGTGAACTGCCGATTTATTAGTTTACTAAAGTACTTATTATATGTGTTTTATGAATATGATGTACTTAAATGTACCTACTGCATTACAGACATTCGTTCGAAAAGCATAAAACTAAAAAATGAGGCCATATATACAGGGTGGAAAATAAAGACGATTGTTGGAGGAAAAGTACCCTGAATATTGATGATGGCAATTTTTACTGAAAGAAAACATTCCTTTATTTTCAAAACTAAGTAAAACTGCATTCAAAGATTTTTGAAAATTCACCTGCTTGAGCCGTGTATAAGAAATGATGAGGTGAGATGAGAAAAAAACATCCTGTATTTTTATGATGAAAGGATCATTGATAAGGGTCAATTTCTGTTACACAACATAATATTATCTTTAATTAAGGGAAGACCAAGAAAAATGAGGTAGTTGAAAATTTTTTCGTGTAAAATTCCTACTTATTATTGTTCAACAGAAATTGATCCTTATGGATGACCCCTTCGGTTGGCATCATAAAAATACAGGATGTTTTTTTAATTTCACCGGACTCAAGCAAGTGAAATTTCAAAAATCTTTGAGCATTGAGTAAAACTGCATAGTTTTAATTAGTTTTGAAAATAAAGGAATGTTTTCTTTCAGTAAAATTTGCCATCATCAATTCAGGGTACTTTTCCTTCAACTACCGCCTTTTTTCCACCCTGTATAACGATTTACAGCGCTTGAACATACAAAAATATTTTAAGAAAGGGTGCCTAAATAAATAAAAACACAAATTATTTGCCCAACGAGCCTCTGAAATAAAACGGGAAAGTTAAACACTGAAGGTTCCAAGTCTGGGCCGTTACTTAAAATTGCACCGTTTTGTTACAGGCTAAGTAAAGCACAGTGCTTAGTGGTACTGGTATTTGGAGTGAGATGCGGAAGTTAAATGAAGTTCTGTGTAATTACTCTCGGAGAAGCGGTTAACTCGGCTCGCTTATGGTGACAGCCCCCGCCACGCTTCTCCCGCACTCTAATTCAACCAAAATGTTAACAGCGAAATATCCGAGATTCATTTGTGTTTACGTATGTATTATACATTTCCCGAGATTTCCACATGTCTCTGTGTGAGAGTTTGATTGAGCAAAATTCTGATTTTCCGCTTAGTTAACAGTCAGTATGTTGTTTTACTGTTTATAGGTAGATATTTATATTTTTAAATCATAAGTGCCTTCAAAATCTAGTAGGTCAATTGACTATGCAGGTGACCGGTTGTCTCGGACACTAAAAGCATCAGCTATTAAAAATTTCTTTCAGTTTCTTTCAGTTACACATTTCCTTATCAATTTTATCTTTTCAATATCACGTTTTGCACTTTTATCAGATTGAGCATCGAAAATAAATCGGAAGGGATAGAATAAAATTAATTTCTAATCCCCTAAAACTTTTCTTTGCGGTAGGTAAACCTATTGAAAATGTCTGGTAGCACTTGGGAACTCGTTTTCTCAGCGTCCTGATTGAATCGGTTCAGGTTCGATAAATCGGAACTTAATTTTTTGTTCGCGGCGTAAGTATAGATACTTTTCGTGGCGAGACTTCAGGAGGAAATATTTTAATGGAAATTTAATTCAGAAGATTATGTGACAAGCACTTTTCACTTATAGCCAGTTTTGCTGTTTTTTTTAACTCTTTAGCGATTTGATAAAAATGTTTAATGGTTCTATTGTAGCTACTTTTAATGGAAATTCTTAAAAATTTAAATCCGACAATAATTTGATGGCACAGACCTACGGGAGCGATAACAGGAGCGACCTGGCGCCAGTCTCATTCACCACCAGCAATTTGCACCACAAGCAAGGGGGATTGGCTTGGACTTAAGTATGAAATGTTTAGAAAAATGCACAATATATTGTTACTGTCCTTTTTTATGGAAAGTGGTAAACTTTCTCGCATTTTTTTCTACATCTTCTGATAATAGGTATATGTTTTTCTTCCGTAATCGGATATTATAGATGTAAGCGCGCCATGTCACGTGGATGATCCTTTGAAGATAGGTAACGTTTCAAAATGTTCGTATAACAATTGCGTCACTTAGAATATGATCGAATGTTAAATTTCCATCAGCATGCGGGGCAGGAAAAGCGTCGTATTTGGCGAGTGTACGGCAAACTCGCGCTCTAGCTGAATTTGCAATTCGTCTGCAGACTACAAATTATTCGGCGTCCGACCAACTCTTTTGTATATTTCTCGGTTAATGACCTATCCACTGAGTTCATGTAGTCCGTAGACAAACTTTTCGAAGTAAATTATTCCTAAGCTGTGTCTTAATAGCTAGTTAATAAGAGTGCTTCAGGATTTCAATACACGTAACTGAGGCCTAGTAGAGTATGAAGTACACTAAGGTGCCTATGTGAATTTTTGACAAGGTCGAATTAATAGCAAAATACTAAATTTTATACCGCGGAAACACTAACGGATCAACACAACGCTTCCCCCCCCCCCCCCCCCCATGAACTATGTCCAGTACGTCCACCCATGACAAAATTTATAATAAATACGGTTAATTTCATTACCTCACCTGGTTTAAGTAAACGTCAGGCTTAGAGTACGCGCTGGCCACCCAACCAACAAGATGGCAAGGTTGAGTGGTCGAAGCGCCAACAGTACTGGCCATAGAGCGCCATGGCGACACGGTCGATATAGGCAAGCTTTTTAGAGGAGCCTTCATTTAGTTAAACGCTTCGATAACAGTGTGTTAAGATCTTCCGAACATGACTTTATATCTGCGGCGTCAAGTGTCCTACGAGTTAAGGAACTCTTAATAATTTTATTTTTAAAATATAAATTTTATGAGTGACTAAAACAATAGTAGCAAAGTTTCTATTACGTAGGAACAAGCGGAGCATTATCACTAACATAGAACGTTCATATTTTTTTCAGGAATCCAAAAGCCAAGCTAAACTGCTACATGAGCGAATCCAAGATTAACAATTGCCCTTAGCAGGAGAACGAGAAAATTAACTTTTAAATGTAAATTTTACGAGGAAGTCATAACGTGAAAGCTGCCGCGGTTAGCTCTGATTTATTGCAGTTGGAATTGAAAGTGTTAAAGGAGTTGCAATCTGAAAAAAGTTTTAATAGGTACCTCTTTAAAGAAATATAAATCAGGAGTGTAAAGCGAGTTTAACTTTTGCAAAGTTGCTCAGCGCTTAGGATCATCTACTGAAGTGTCTATTTAATGACGTCGCTTTATTTCGCGAATCAAGGGAACATTAATTCGTTCCCGCATTAACGTCAAATGATCCCGATCAAGCTTTATGACCACGGCGAGCTAATGGAACATAAAAAATCTTAATTTGCGGGGTTTATTTTGTACTCTTCCTGAAGCCCAATAAATTCAAACAGCGTACTAAATACAAAATTGTTATACAATAACATATAGGCACTTCTGATCGTTTTAAGCCCCGACGATAATTTAATGGGGAATAGTTCGCCTAAAGCGTTTTAGTTAAGGCAGGGATCCATTAACAGGATGACGTCACTGCTAACATCGAGAGGAACGCTAACACAATAACGTATAGATAATTATGGACAAGTTTTACAATTTACAGCGAATATTCGGTCCCATATTTACTACAGACCTTTTTACTCTGGAGGGAATTCTGCACTTGATGGGAGGCCTTGAGCATATGTATGTACTTGTCCACGTTCCTCAACTGCGAATTGGTGAATATGGTGTAACTAAATATAACTTATTCGCCATGACTTAACAATTAAGTTGTTTCATGTCAAAGTAATAATAAATTAGTGCCGCGTGCCGATTGAAGAAGCGTAGTAATTTTCCCAGAAAATGTTATCTTCAGTGTTACAAGTATTACCTACGATTTAGACTTAGAGGGTTACTAGTGAAGATAACACCTATTTCAAATTTCATATACCTTATTACCTATAATACATTTTTTTCGAAGTATCATTGTTTGTTGCATCACTGTTTTTTATAGCTGCGACTTGTATAAATACATATTGTAAGTATTTCGTAATACAATTTAATATAAGCTTTTACGTGGGAATACAAAGGCCAATAACAAATAGAGTCGGCAACGTTACAAATTAATTAACAAAGTAGGTAATCCCAAGAACCATTTATAGTCTACTTACTGCATTATCTCGTTGAGGCTTAGCTTGATGTTGCAGGCCAATGGCAACAGCTTTCCGTTGGTTTGTGTCGCAGGATTGCATATATGTATTTATAATATCTACCTTCTTAGTAGCTTTGTTTTTTGAAGTTATTTATTTTTTTATTTTTTTACGTCCATAGACGACGAACCTCGCGAACTGGGGCTCAGGGTCATTCTTATCACTGATGACATAATCGACACATTGCCCCTCTAAAAGGAAGCAGGAAATCCGCTAATCTTTATAATATGCAGATTATACTCTTTACCATTGTACAAAGTACTTTACTACTTAGGGTACTAAGGGTACTTTACCATTATAGCAACGAAACAACCAGACGAATACATTTATTACTAAGGTAAATTATTTTTATAATAAGGTAAATACTTAGGTAAATAATAATTAATACATACTATACGACCCCAATAATCCAATTGATGAAGTAGTGCTCGAATATAATATTATCTCTGGAAATTAACTTATAATTAGAAACTTTTATCTTTATACAACGCCATCTAGAAATCCTGAACTAAACTATTTTTTCAGCAAGTTCCTTTCTTTCTTAATTGTGTAGGTATATAGTTTTGTTCATAGATGGCGCTTTCACCATATAAAATTGTCTCTGGAAATTAACTTATAATTACGATAGAAACTTTTATCTTTATACTACAACGCCATCTAGAACTCCTGAACTAAACTATTTTTTCAGCAAGTTCCTTTCTGACTTAATTGTGTATATAGTTTTGTTCATAGATGGCGCTTTCTTCATTGTTCGCTCGCTCACGTAACGCGACAGATGAGTCATGCTTTTTCATACGTGCGGCCGGCATCGTTTTAATAGACGTTATCACGTCAAAAACAATATCTAGAACATTTTTCCTGTAAAATGTAGGTACCTACTTTTTGCAACTGTTTAAAGATTTAGATCATAAAATATTATTCGCCTTTCGTATTTTATTTAGTCGCAAAATGTTTTCAAGCAGCGTAAGTATAATAGTCCAAGTTTGTTTAATGATCTAACCACTCGTCAAAACTTTGAAAGCTAAGCTCACGTACAAATCTCCCATTCTCTAGAATTTCTAAATAAATAATGAGTGTATTTATCTCTTGTAAATATACTCGTTTAACATAGTACTTATTTTAGTTAAGATCTACATGTCAGTTTATTTAGATTTATGTAAATAAGTTATGGCATTGTTATTTTGGCAAAAAAATAGGTAAAATTAAAGTGAGTGTAATTTTTTCAGTAATATATTTTTCTACACACGTTATTCGTGGTTATATGAAAACACTGTCTTATTTTTTTTATGTCTGTTGCCGTCATTTGTGAATATTAAAGGTATGGCGATTTTTATTCATGTTTAACGATAATTTTAGTGGTCCTAATCAAATGCTCTTTCGTTGGAATTAGTTTTTTTTTGGTAAAAGTTTGATAACTACCTATACGATAAATTCTACCAATACTTACTGAGTTAAGTAGTTTGGAGCAAGAAATGGTTTCTAAACCTTAAGTAACTTAAAGATGCGGGCACCGAGAATCACCACTGAGGCCTGTAACGACCCGTGGAGACCCTTATTAAAACTTACCTCTCCACTCCTGCCGAGTTCAGTAACGATGGATATTAATTGTAAACTCTGATATCGCCATTTGTAAGGTAAATGGATCCTGTCATTTACTTGGGGCTTAGCAACATATTGAAATTTCTAACGTGTCCTTTAGATGGAACTTTCGCGGAAACTACGAAGTTAATGAGATTATTAACTCAACTTCGTGTAAGCTCCCACTAAGCACCAGCTATTATAGAGATAACTATAGCTAAATACTACTCGTATAGCTAAATACGAGTATATCTCATTAACATTAGCCGATGACGTCATGGTAAAACAAATGCTTCTGCCAATTTCTCATTATTATCATCATAGTTATTAGCGATTAAAATTATTTATTTCTCTATTGATGGTTACAATAACTAATGAATGCATACTGTATTTCATTATAAACAGAATACGTATCACATATCTATTATCAGGTCACCGAATAGTGTTCTAAATACGAGGAAAACAATGAGTGAAAAATGGACTGACAGAATTTTCTTGTTAGAGTTCCGCATTTTATCGTAATTACGAAATCTTGTTTATAGCAAAAAAACAAGCAACAACCCATAATTGTCCCACTGCTGGGCTCTGAGTCTCCTCTCACAATGTGAGGGGTACAGGCCATAGTCTACCACGCTGGCCAAGTGCGGATTAGTAGACTTCACACACCTTTGAGAACCTTATGGAGAACTCTCCGGTGTGCAGGTTTCCTCACGATGTTTTCCTTCACCGAAGCAAGTGATAATTGACTTCTAATACGCACATAATATTTGAAAATTAGAGGTGCTTGCCAGGATTTGATCTCGGGCATCTGGTTTATAATTACAAGTAAAAATTAAATGTAACCCCGGGTCCCTACACCACTCAAACCCATTCACTCATCTATTCTTTTATTCACTTTACATCAACATCGTATATCATATATTGCAACGTCACCTTTCCATTATCATTCCGCTCGGCGAAGATCGAAGTTCCGTCATCCACAGTCCAATTTTCACAATCGTTCCTGCTACGTAAATACGTGCAAATTGTGTGATAAGCATCTATAAATATAAGCCTCATAAGTATCTTCACTCGTGAGGTTTTTGCCCCTGTATTCAGGTTGTAGTAAGTTTGCTGCAAAATGAGCTGGAGACATTGCCATTTCATAACGAGCTTTGAACTTCCTTAAATCATCCAACGTGAATATTTGGTCTCAAGCAGTCGTACATTCTCACCCTCAAACATATTTGTAAGCTCTATCCGTGCTTCAGTCACTTCGTCAATACAGCAGGATGTCTTTTGGGGGATGTCAAATTGTAATTGCGATATTTTCCAGTTTTTTGTAGAGAGCCTGGGCTTCTTGCTTCAGCGCCATGTCATTTACTTTCAATGAAATTTGCAAATCTATAGCAGTTGAATTATATAAGCTTAATATATCTGACATTATATGCCAATTTTCTAAATAAAACTTTTAAGCAGTCAGCCATTGTGTTCCACCGTATCTGTTGTAGTATAACAATTGCTTTTCCACCAGCTTATTTGTATTGTATTTAGCAGATAAAAAGTGTATTTGAAGTATTGCATTATCATTTCATTCTTTTCACAAGTCCAACTAGCTCTTTCTTACATTTTCTGCAACGCACCCTATTGGGCTTCAGTGTACTATTTTCTTGAAGGATCAATGTACATTTTTTGTGGTTCCTGGAATTGACATTTTTATTAAGTGTTGTCGCAGAATTAATAATGAAATGAAATATTAGAAAGAAAAGCACTCGTAGATATTCATAAAGTCCTGTTAGGAAAGTCCCTAATGTCGGCTGTCGAAAGAAATTAATTCAATGGACTAGTGGTTATCCCCCTCATTTAAATATAAATATTGGTGTTTCCCCTATTCATATCATAGAATAGAATTCAGAGTTCATATACCTATGAATTCCCCCCCCCCCCATTTTTTTAAAAATCAATATTAGCTTGAATATACAGGGTGAATGTAAAGAGTTCAGTATTTATTAGAGATACGCAACATAAAATATATGTTTATCCATTGATCGTTTTTTATAAATATTTAATTTATTATGTCAAAATTGAAAAAATGTAGTCTAGAAATGAAACATTATAGGTCGAATTAATTTGAAATAATGCCAAATAAAAAACACATGTTTAAAACAATTTGAATTGTTTGTTTTATAAAATTAAAAAAACTGTTTTTTTAAACCTGTTAAAGATGTTGTGTGTATATGACAGTGTGTGTGTGTGTGTGATTTTTGTGTCTGTTGATAAAAATATAGAGCTATCTCGCACTTCGTTGATAATAAAGTTAAACCACCAGGCAACCGTTCCTCTTATTTCTTACAGCAAGTGATTTATGTCCTACTACGAGTAGGTACTACTACAAGCCATTAATGTCCTTACCTGCAAAATTAATCCAATAATGTAAATTAGGAGTATAACGCCTCCAGCAAATGGCGAGGTAATGGGAATCGCAAAGTGCTACTCGCAACGGATTTTCAAAGACTAAAAAATACCAACATTTTTGATTAACTTACACTCGCGGTGTTCTAAATCTTATAGCTATAAATGTGTGGATGAAAAATGAAGGTTTTTTTATGCCAAGTCACACATTTTAGGCCAATTCCAAATATCAGGTTATATTTACATTACATATCCATACGTCCATAAATTATGTAACTAGCGAAATACAATATTATTTCGCTTAGGTTGAAATGTGTATATGAACGAGGGATATAAACTGCTACTTTAATTCCAAAGTAATCTTATTTCAATAATTTGCATTAAACTGATATAGAATAGTCTGACTCTCATAGTCATAACGCGATTATAAATAAAACTAAGATATTATCCTATGAAAAATCACTAACTGCTACTTTAAAATACTTCTCACACAGTGGTATCGTTTTCTACTACATAGTAGGTCTACAAATCGTTTTACACGTATACAAATTGACGTAAAGTGACGGTAACGAATGAGCGAGGAGGAAGGATAAGATGAAAGGAATGAAAAAACAGATTAGAACTTGTAGCCTTGGACTACCCGTACCGGTTTTTACCGAGACTATCCAGCTTAAAATACTATTTATATCCACTTGAAAAACCGGGTAAGTGCGTGTCAGGCTACGCGCAATGTAGAGTACCGAAGTAGTAAGTTTATCGACTATTACTCATTAACTACTTATGCTAACATGGTCGTGACAGTTTTCCTTGTAAATTCATCATATAAATTTTACTATGTTTCCTGTGAAAAAAATCTGTAAATCTGTATTTTGATCGCAATACAATGTATTTTTTTTTTGTTGAAATGAAATATTTTTAACTACAAGGTCTATTTTTGTACACCGACCAATTGACACTTCACTTCGTTTAGTGCAAATTAATTCAATAGTGTAAGTTCAGTGTTACTGAATACAGTAGGTACAATATTAGTGACTTAGTACTTTCTCATAGAGCCTTGTTCTATGCAGAGCAAAGTAAAGGGGTATATGGAGTTCACAGCGCCAGTATGTAAATTGAATAATGGGTTTTACAGCAAAGGTTTCTTTGCCATATAAGACCGTGATAATGCACTTAAGTTCGCCACTCGTAACTTAATGGAAGTCTCCTTAATTCATCGGAAGCACTCAATTACGTTAAAACCATGGCGCGGTCGTCCGACACGAGACCGACGCGGAGACGTTTCGACGTCACGAGGTCAAGGCACTATAACATGCTCCGTTCATTACTAAAACACCATTCTCCCGCTTCTTACGATTACCCTTTTATAACAATCCGTCCGCAAAAACTTTTACACCCCAAATTGAATAAGCACACTTTAACACAATGGACACAATAAACGTACCAACCTCGCGATAAAATTGTAAAGCTTCAAAAATGAATTTATTTTCTTTATAAGCGCGGTCCGAAAAATAATATGTACTTTACATTTCACCCATACTTCTACAGAGTGCGAAAAGTTAATACTCGTAGAAATTTCAGCGTTATAGTGAAACCGTATTGCAATATAAAGTAAATTTATATCAGAATTTGTGTGAAAATTATTTAGTTATCAAATTTCAAATATTTGAATGGTTTCTTTTGCGATTATACAGGTAATCACGGAATATTTCACATCAATATTTACCCAACTGCGCCAGAAAGAGGGTTCTGTTCTTCAAGTATGTGTATGTATGTATAATATTATGTACGTATTCATGTATGTATACATGTATGTATAAATGTTTACCTATGTATGTATATTTCTTTGGCACGCTCTGTAGCCTAAACGGCTTGATCGATTTCAGCTTGGTGGTGCCGTTAGATTCGTCTTAATTGCGTTGCGAGAGTGATGCTAGGCATATCAAAATTGAAAAAAAAATGGCCGATTTTAGGCGCAATATTGTGTCTTCAAAAAAAATTTTTTTTCATAAAATCTATCGATCGCGGTACAGTTGAAAAGGTATTAAAAAATTATAGGTTCCTTTCATCATTTTTTATTTTAAGAAACATTGTAAGGTTGTTTAAACAACCATTCTCTGTCTAATTTATTAACTCTGGCATGAAATGACAACTTTGCGAATTTTTTCATCTAATAAAGAAGTCAATGAATCGTATCTAAAATGTGTAAAAGAAAAGAAAAGAAAAAAAAAGCCCAGTAGTTTAGAATGATTGTAAAAGTAATTTGTTCAGTATTACTTTTAACAATATTCTAAACTACTGGGATTTTTTTTCTTTTTAGTTTTTTTACGCAGTCGGGTTTATTTTATTATTGTTTTTTTTTAATTTGCGGTTTTAAATAATGAATTTTCAAGGAATATTCTTTGTTGTTCTATAATACTTAAAATCACTTGGCAAAATGGTATTTTACTTCATTTGGCAAATTCAAATTCAAATTCAAAATAATTTCATTCATATAGGTCTCACTGATACAATAATGCACGTCATTTTTTGGCTTTTCGGAAAGGTGCTTTGTCGTGGAGGAGAAGAAAAGCCTTAAGAAACTCCTCGGCACATCTTTTAAAATAATGAAAAGTTACTTATTAATATAGTTTTACCTACGCGGAACTGGATGCGGCACTAATTTCCAGGCGTCTTTGTCATTAATATATTCATTTATACCATAGTATCCCTTGCCTACTAGCTGAGATTTAACATATTTCTTAAACATTGGGATAGGCTAATCACGTGGCAGGGATATAATTCAAGGTAATAAGGTAATAAAGTAAATGAACGTTTAACATAGCTGCTAAACATCACGTGCAAATACTGTTATTAAAATAATAGCCGCACTGCGTGCTAACCAGTTTACACGGTGTGATGACAGCACAGCAAAACACTTAATTCTTTGACCTGTAGAATATTGGTCGCAGCACACATATCAACTCGTAAACGGAACGTAAACGTATCAACTCTTGCATGTCAGTATTCTTTGTATGAAACTCCCTACTGTAAAGCACACTTATCGGATTCGTAACGTAATCGCCTCGCCTCGAGACAAGCTCACGAACCGCGGTACGGTGCGTGGACGACTTGCCGTACCCGCGCTTACGTCTCACCGTACGCTATCCTTCGCCTTTCCGTTTCCTCGTGCACGCCCCGCGCCGCGGCGCCGCGGCTACCGCTGCGTCGGCGAACTGCTGTCATTCATTCCGTCAACCAGCGGCCGGCGAGCCGTAAGCGCGGCGTCGCCTAGCCGTAGCCGAGTCGATTTGGAGCTGTTGGTCGGTTATAACGCGCTTACGTTAGGTTGACGGCGGGTTATAACGCGCTTACGTTAGGTTGACGGCGAGGCGATCCGGTGCTGATCCCTTTCCGAGTTGATAAGTGCGCTACGACCATATATAGTGTATATTGTATAGTATGTTATGATGACGGCTGATAGAGAAGTGTGGAAGGGGAAAACATATTGCGCCGACCCCAAATAAAATTGGGAAATGGGCAGGATGATGGTTGTATAGTATGTTATGGTTGGTGTACATCTATTAAAATACAGATACTATTTGGTCCTGTAAAAGGTGTTCAGTCAGACACATAACCCTCCCTACATAATAATTTTATTATCAAATATTTTTGTCTCGACGGGGCAATTACAAAAACTTGTGCACGAGTTTTCATGTCTGTTTTTAAATCTGAGGTGATTAACAAAAGCAGTTAAAACTAAGTCTTAAATAAATATGAAAAAATATGTAACATTATATTTAATGTTACATATTTTTTCATATTTAAAGATTATTATCTTTAGTAGTAATATTATATATGTACATATGAATGTAAGAGTCATGTTTTTCAAAACTAGTATTATTACTAACGAACTAGCTAGAACTACTTAATTGTAAACGACACTAGCTAAAGATACTAAAAGTAAAACTAAAATTTCTTAAATAACACTAATACAACGACTAATAAATCAAACTTTATTCCGTGCACATTGTTATTATTTCGATTAACTAACTCGAAATAATATAATCTGCCATGAATAACAACAAGAAAACAGACAAAAGACGAACGCTCGTTGTTATGGTTTATATAACGAAATTAAAAGTTTCAAGATATTACAGAATCCTTAAAGTTCCGGGATTCTAATGTGAGTGGGATAAGATGAAAGTAAACAAGAGTAGAGCTGCACGACGGATTGAAGAAGTTGAGACTTCGAAGTAGAATTTATTATGTCCCAGAAAATTATGCGAGTTACTTATTAATAACAAATGACAAAATTATTATAGTTCATAAGGAACATAACTTTATACCACATAAAGACTGAATATTTTATTTTCATCGTTTTAAGAATAAATCCCCTACAGGTTACGTGGGGATGTTGATAATTTTACTTGGTTAGAGTCAAGTTGAGCGTGGCCTGACACTTGGTGACGCCGGTTTTTTTGTTTAGCTATATCTCAATTAATCATTTGTTTCGCTTTTTACTCGACTGCCAGGGAGGATAATGTTTTTCGCGCGTATCTTGTATGTATGTTTGCGTCTGTTTGCGTATAATATTCTTTATTAATTTTTCATTTCATAATTTTCATAATTTTTATTGCCTTATACGGGTACAAATTTCGGGATCTTAAATCTAAGTACATAAACATTCCTCCGTATATGCCCAAGAGGCGTGCAATTTCAGAGAGGTTAGTAGGCACATGCATTACATTTAATTCAAAATTAACTATAAAATTTAATATAAAAATGTCAACAAGATATTTATAACAATTCCATGTAAATAGCAAGTTTAATTAGTATAATTTATTATTTATTTCATGTCAGTGTATCCTTTAAAAATTCGTCAATATTATAGTAACATTTACTTATTAATAATTGTTTAATTCCAGATTTAAATTGTCTTAAATTTAATTCTTTAACGATGTCTGGTAAATGATTAAAGATCCTTGGAGCCATGCAGTATATACTTTTTTTATAAAGGCTACATTTAGAAATTTGTTTAGGCATTATATAAAACTTTTTTTTAGTTTCACGATAACATTTTGGTACTTTGATATCAATTACCTTTATCCTTATATCTTCCAAACCGTTGAACGGATTTATGTAATTACTCGTAAAATATATTTAGATTCGTCTTCATAACCCAAGTGTTCTTAGATAAGTGAAATTAAAAAAATATATGGTGGTTGTGAGATGCCGTTGTCTGAAGTTTCAAAAAATGAAAATAAATCAATAATAATAATGCAATATGGATATCAAATTAAAGAGCTCACCATAAGAATTTCAAAAAGGTATATCAAGATATTTTTTTTGATAGAAGGGTTTTTTCTAATTTTTAAATTTATATCTAATATTTTTTAGTAAGTAAGTATCTGCTATTGGTCATCATTGCTCGACATATCTTTTTGTACTTTTTCTCCTTATACAAATAACCAAATCTCACACCTCTATAACCGAGTACAAAGTTTCCTCCCTCTTGTCTCTGTGTTCCGTGATAGTAACAGTGAGTTCGGGTACAGTAAGTATGTACTGAACTGTGCAAAAATGCAGCGAATATCCAAAGCATTCATATTCATTTGTATTCCGTTATAAGTATGGTGAAACAAATATTATTTTGTTCCTCTTACCGAGCGTCGCGCCTGTGTGCACAGAGTAAACGGCTCGTACAAGCAGTTTGTAGAATTAGGATTTGTTCACAAAATATTTGCAAATATACGGCACCACACAATGCATGAATTATTATTTACCTATTTTAGTGCGTACTATTGCTTTTTCGAAGTGAATTCCAGCTTTTTCACTGAACTGTCAAAATCAGAAATGCTTTTTTTAAACAAATATAAAGTCGAATTCATAAAGCAATGCTTTTTATAGCCTTTTAAAGCTGCATTCTTTGAACAGCAAGACTGAAATATGTATTACTTTGTTTATTAACATTCGATAAACGAGCCACCTAATGGTGAGTGGTCATAGCCCCCATAGATATCGGTAACACCTAAGGTAAATTTTGTCGGGCACTAAGGTAATAGAGGACTCGAGGAAACGTATAAAATTATGTGACGGTTAATTCTAGAAGGAGGACAATAGCCAGTCAAGCGGATAAGAAACCTTCCTACACGCGAATACCATCAGATTAACGCTGGATGGTAAAAATTACAGCGACCTTCTTATTATTTTTGAGCAGGGTGTACCGAAAGCAGAAGAAGTTGGCTTTAACTCAAGGATGAATGGAGCCCCTTATAATCTTAACTTATACCTGAACCGGTAGACGTGGATTTAGCTATCATTTGCTACTGCTACTTCATTAAATACATAACTACATATAATAGATGTATACAATCGATAATAAGTTTGCGAGTGTATGTAACATATGTATGTGTCATTTTCTCAACACAACATTCATTTTATATTCAGCTAGTAAGCTGGCCGGGCAAACGTTGTTCTGCCATAAAAATTATTTTAGTATAATATAGATATAGGGAGCCTATTGAATACTTACTCAATCCAGTCAACAGATATCGCCATCTGTTAGAATCGTTTGGAGCTAACTGATAATTGTCAAATAATAGACAAATAATTAGCAATAAAATAATATTGCGACTATAAATTGAAATGTAAGCTATCTTTCAGGTTGCATCAAACTGCACATGGTGTACTGATTAAAATCAGTTAGTAGTTTAGGAGTCCACTACGGACAAACAACGTGACACGTAATTTATATATATTAAGATTATGTCTTCTGTGCTAATATTAATAGTTACCGAGACATAATCACTCACATTTATTTATGTGTATTTTTAATAAAAATTATATTATACATAAGAATTGCACTTGGAATAAATTTGTGATAAAAATATTGCTGAAGCGTGTACTTGCCTACAATTAAAATTACGTATATTTGGTCAGACCTGTGAATAATGGCTGAACACCTACACCTAGCGGCGTTAGCACTCTAATAATGAACTCTTTACGTCATCTTCTTGCTATTTAAATGTTATAAAATAATATAACAATTGAAGCAGTAGTGCTTCACCAAATATGAAATTTGAAGGGCAAAAGGTCGGGATCAAGGTAAACCTTTCGTAATCCCGCCTATATACACATATTTACACAACCGGCAACCATTTTAGGGGCCCGCACTTATTGTAACGTTTAAATACAGCTTACGTCGCCACGTTCAACGTTATCTGTTACCTACTTTCGTGCCATTTATATTTTCACCTTTGAAAGCTAAACTCAACAAAATAATGTACAAGATATTCACACGTTTCCCTACTGTTAGTCAAAGTCAATGTCGAAATATTTTATTCATGTATCACTGATACACACTTATGCACGTCATCATTTTTTAATCTACCAGCTTTTTGGAAAGTTATTTTGTCATAGAGGATAAGAAAAGCCGAAAAGAAACTCCTCAGCACATCTTTTAAAAAATATATAACAAAAAGGTAAAAATAAAACATAAAAATACCTACTAAGTACAAAAAATATTTAACTAACTAACTCGCACGCTAAAGACAGGAATAACGTGCGAGTGAGGGGGAATGATAATTTCCGTCATTTTAGATTTGTTTCTTTAATGGCTTATACAAAACTAAAAACCTTGCTCTATTTAGAAATCGTTTATCTACCGAAAAAGTAAGCGTAAATCTGTCTAAAGCTCGCTCCATAGCTTACCTAGCGTGACGAGGCTGATTAATGTTCATTTTACAAATAACAAAGGTCAGACGTCTGCCACTACGAAGTACTTACAATGAGATCACATGATTACTTTTAGACTTACTATCTACTATCGTATACCAAAATTTTAATACCAAAAAATAAAGAGCTTTGTGATAATAAATATAGGAGTAGGTACTTGTTATAAAATGGAACAGCAAACACAAAACAAGAAATGCCAAGTTTTTATATGAAAATACATTTGTTATATTTAACTTATTATCTTCAAAAGTTATGAATAATTAAGAACTCCGTACTATGTTACAATGTGATTGGAAAATAATATAGGTACAATTATTTCAGACCACTAACTTCAAACTCTCTTAGCGTCTGATGCATAGGTGGAATGTTTAATTTTAAGAATTTTTTAATTTGCATATTTGTGTAGACCAAAATAATATATTATGATGACGTACACAATATTAACGAGTATGGTATTGTTTAACTTCAGAGACTTTATTTAGCAATCATTGCGTTCCATTGTTCGTACACTTATCTACGTATTTGTTTTCACCATTCAACGAACATGTTTGACGGCATTTGGCATTTTTCAGTCAACTCTTAATTACTTTTACGTTTCCCGGAACATACACTGAATAGTTCGTCAAATGTGAATGCTAGCGCGATACATCATTGCTAAAATTTGATTCGATTTTACACGGTCCACGGGACTTTAAAAAACTGTAGTAAGTATTCGAACACCATTGGTTGATTGGAAGCCTGACATGATTGCTGCTACTTTTCATGACTCCCTGAACTTTTTATTTAAAGAGTATTTATGAACAGCCACTGTTTTGTAAAGAATTTCGTAAACAAATTCCGATAAGATCTAGTTTGCTTTTTTTTCCATTTGGATTTTTCTTTCCTTTGGCTACGGTTACTTTGAATAGCGTTCTGAAATAAATGAAAAATATTAAAACGTTATCGTTGCTACCTAGTCGAAAATGCTATTCACAAAAAAATTAACTAACCATGTCGGTTTTTATTTAGGTCGTGTAGATAACATTAATGCTTAAAATGTTACAACATAATATTAATAGTAAGAATATTAATAGAAGAGTAGGTATATTTTAATATTAATTTATTAATATTTTCCATGCCACTCCATTGCATATGAAATACAGGAAGACCTACTTATTACCTGCGTTTTTAAATATTTTGCTTCTCATGCAAATATTTTTCCGAAGCATACACCATTGTGATCACAAAACAAATGCTCAATGACCCGTCTATTTCTATCGTAAAACCATTTTTATACATATAGTTTAGTCACCAATTTAAAAAAAACAAAGTCTTATAGATGTGTATACATCATTATGTCTATTATACATATAAAAAGTAATTATAAGCAAGCGCGCAATTAGCAGCTGTTGTCAGCACTTCGCCTAAGCACATGCGTTCACCAGACTAGTCTCCGGCCCCGACAAGCGGTCCTCTGTCGACGAGTAGGTATTATGGAATGATTAATTGTTCTGTAAATTGAATTCACCGTGATAAATGAAATATCCGCACAATAGGTAATAAATTACACTGACCCGCTCGGGCGCAAGATGAAACGGTCTAAAAGTAGGTACACCGGATGTTGTTGGATAATGGATATAAAACACAACACGCGTAAAACACCTGCCCCCACGTATCCCAGATTTTTCGTACGACGCACGCAAGGAAAACAATATTTTAGATACATTCATTATGTAGTGTACAACCCTTTTCTTTTTCCCTCGTCCTTAAACGAACTACAGTTACGCGTGCTCGCATAAACCCGTTCCATATTTGTTTCTATCATTACTTTTCATCTATCATTATGATAGATATAAGTACTGTACAGATACATGTATGAACGTGTAATAACGCTACTATTTGCCACAAGCTTTGTTGAAGAAATAAATACTTACACATCCATACTTCGCTCGTTGCTCGACAGGTTTGCAGGGTCGGACTCAAGATGGACGGAGCCCCCAACACATGGACATCCATACATCGTCCAAACTCCAATGTTCTACAGGTTGCAGGGTTGGACTCCAGATGGATAAAGCCCTTAAAACATACACATCCATACTTCTTTCATTGTTCGAAATGGTGCAGGATTGCACTCAAGATGGATGGAATGGAACCCTAACACATGCACATCCATACTTCGTCCATTGTTCGACAGGGTGCAGGGTTGGACTCAAAATGGCCATGAATAGAGCCCCTAATACATGCACAAATGCATATCCATACTTCATGCATTGGTGGATAGGTTGCAGCTGGTTGGACTCAAGTTGGATGGAGTCTCCAATAAATACTCGTCCAAAATTTGCACCCCATGAAAATGTAGTAACTTATAATAAGGATTTTCATACTTTTTGCATTACTCGTATTATTTTATACTTATAGTGGATACGTGTTTCACTACGGTAAAAACTTTTCTGTTGAGAATGACAGATCAGTGTTTTTGTGTTGACGTTGACGTTGATGCGCCAACTTTACATAATATTTCTTCAAATTGTTGTGTGGTGTGAGAAAAGTGGATAATACAACTGCTTGACTTAAAACATTCATTAGTTCTAACTAGTTGAATGCAATTGAAACCCTCATCAGCTGGCTGCAGTTTTATCGCTATTAAATCTCATAGTTGAGAGTTAACGTCCTTATGAATTTCACATCTTATTACCACGTGCACCGGCATAGTAGCTAGTAGCTCGTAATAAAAATGTGCTTTAAGAGCCATTTCGCAAAACTCGGTTAATAAACTATAGGTATTTGAAGCGGCTCCGCGGCGTGATATTGCCTCGCGCGGCTCGCGTCGCGCTTGACCTCAGTTCTGTGCGAGTAATCTTCTTGATACTTTCAAACGTAAAAATTTTAAAATTATGAACATATAATTTTAATTATACACTTTGTGACCACATACATGTATCTGGTTTGTGACAATATAAGTTTATATAACAATTAAGAGTACAATGTAGTAGTACCATTATCGGTAACTTATTTACATAATACATTTTAGGTACCTACTTAGGTACATCACAATAAAGATGTCCAATAGATGCATATTGCAAAAATCAATATTTTGGCAAGTCAACGTGAAAAATTAAAAATCACGTTTTTTCAAGGTGATCTATAAAATGCAATATGCGTCCATTTTGCCTGCGATATTCGCAGCGCGTCGAAATACATAAGTATACCTAAATTGAAATCAATCGGAGGGTATAGAACCGGGAAATCCCGGAACCGAAAATCCCGGGATTTACAAAGGAATACGGTACTTTTCAAAAGAACCAGGAAACAAAATAAAAGAACCGGGAAACAAAATAAAAGAACCGGGATTTTCTGAACTTTTGGGAAATAAAAATATGTCGCGTCGTGATACAAAAGATAACGTAAAAATAAAGGTAAATACAATCCATACACAAAAATGATTACAGCTTTAAAAAGAAGATATTCAGAACGTCGGCTACATGAAGCAGCTATACTAATATAATATTATTTACACAGCCCAGATCGATATTTTTCTAATATAAATGAAGATGATTTAACTCTTTTTTCTCGTCCAAGCAGTGCTGAATTGTGCAATACAATTGTGTTGCTTTCATACAATTAATACGAAACTTATGTTTGCATGTAAGGTATAATAGTATGATGGTTACTCAATCACGGCAAACGACTATACGGATTTGGGTAGAAAACAGTTTTTCCCTATTTAATGCTCCTGAGAGATAAAATAGGAAACGCGATACTAACTATTTTCACGCGGGGAAAGCCGTGGTAAAATAATCCCGAAAGAACTGAAAATCCCGGGAATCCCGGTTCCAGCATAGGCGAGTACCGAAAATCTCGGTAATTTAAAACAGGATCGGTTTTCGATACCCTAATCATTACCGTGATACAAAAGATAACGTAAAAATAAAGGTAAATACAATCCATACACAAAAATGATTACAGCTTTAAAAAGAAGATATTCAGAACACTATTCTTTGAATGTTAAAAACGAATTCTTTATTGTTTTCTGTTGGTTTACAAAACAAAATATTGACAATAGTCTAGTATAATAAATTATGAGAAACGAAATTCGCACTTTCCTCCCAAACCACTTGCTCTACAAGAAAAATGTATGGCACATAAAATGTCAATCTTTTTATGGGCTACAACTTTTACTCGATCCTTTCGGAAATCGTCTAGGACGCACCGTTTAGGAGATATAAGGTATTTTAGGAAAATTTGGGGAGGGGGGGGGGGGGGTAAAAGTGGGTTCAGTAAGATTTAGCAATAAGGTTTGGGGGTTTACTAAAGGGGGTTGAAATTTCCGTCTAAACTTGTCTAGGACGCACCGTCTCCGAGATATCCGGGATTTCCGGTTTTCCAAAAATCTATATCCCGATATCCTGATCTGCCGATCTGCGCCTACCTGATGAGTGCGGTATTTGCCCGGATGCCTCCCAGATTATCACGACGCAAAATTCCACTTTTGGGTGAAGAACTGAGGGGGGGGGGGGGTATAGGGGGAGGCGAGGGGTTGTGAAGGGAAAAAATGAGAGGGTGATTTGTATTTGTGTTGTGTATTTGAGATACGTGAGTTTTGGGGAGTTGACGGAACTTGGGTGCACGAGAGTTTCCAAACAACGAATGTATTATCTTTGACTAATAATAAGTGACTATAGCTGACTAATGTCGGAGCTTCTATCATTCCAACATTTTGGCTTAGCAATAGGGTCCCGTTGACACCGTTTGGGTACGGAACTCTATAAAGTACAGATTGATCTAAAAGTTGTATAAATAAAGGGTATGTGTATACAAGTTATAATTTTTTTTTTTTTTTCTATGTAAATATGTAATTTACACATATAACAAAAAACCTAAATACTGTAAACAGTAACTAATGTCTAAAAACGGACAATGTTTTATTTCAAATTACAGCAGTGACTTCCAACCCAATAGGGGTTGAATTTCCAAAAATCCGATAGCCTAAAGCCTTCTTCGATAAATGAACTATCCAATACAAAAAGAATTTTTCAATTCAAACCAGTAGTTCCTGAGATTAGCGCGTTCAACCAAACAAACAAACAAACTTTTCAGCTTTATAATATTACAATAGTAATAGTATAGATTAGTATAGATATAGTTATATTTTGTACATATGTATGTTCGTGATTTTCTCCGTTACTACTTACACTACATAAATTGGAAAGAAATAGTTACTTAATTTCTATTGTTTTCTTCAAACCAAAGATGTTTAAAGCAGAATATTACGCAAACGGACCCCTGAATTGAAAAATGGTCTTTTGAAACCTATAATATTTTTGAAAGACCTTTTCAACGATACCCCACATTAAGGGGTAGACGAAGAAAAAATCATACGGAACGGACAGACGGACGGACGGAAGGACGGACGGCCGGACGGGCTAGCCGGCCGGTTGAAATAACGAACGGACTAGACATGATTCCGATTTGACTACAAAACCCTGAAAATTATAGAAAACTAAAAATAATACAATTGACTGTAACTAAAAATTCTCACGTGATCAAGACTGTTCAATGGCAATATAATTACGTTACTTTTACGAAATCTATTCCTTAGATGGCTAAAGCAAAAATTGACATAGGTCCGACGTCCAAGAGTGCTGCCGCACGACTGATTTGATTTCGCGCCAGATCGTATCTTTATATGGTAAAGTAAATTCGTTTTAATAAATTATTTTTTGCAGTAAGATAAAAAAAAATTACGTGTCATATTCGACAAAGACCATATTTTATTACTACATAAATTTTTGATGGGAAATACGCTTTATTGAATACAAAAATCGATGGTAAAGTCATGGCATAAACCATGAAAATTGGTAATGTTATTGAATTAATTTTGAAACGAATATTATAGTAATCGTATATCCCTTGTAATAAATGCAAAATATAATATATAAGTGTTCTCTAGACATTTTTTTTTACTCAATTTAATAAAACTTAATAAAGAAAATCAGTGTATGAAATTGACTCTGTCGTCCTTTTGCTGAAAAATAGTTATGCTAGATTGACAGTTACGCAGAAACAAATTAATATTTTCAAAATTCCGGTAAATGAAGATCCAAGATGAAGGATTGATCTATTTTATGAGTTCATTTGCCAGCATTAATATCTTTCTTATGATACTAATTTTTGACATCAAATTCTTCATTCCGCGCGTCTAACCGCGAAATGGCTCTTAATGTATTTTGCTTGTTGATATTTGATAATAATCTGACTCCGATTGAACAACTTTTTCGATTGCTACGATCCCTAACAGTTCATCGAGGTTATCATAAACGAAGGTGTGCTTTTTTAAATATTATTATGCTTATAGGTAATTACTTATGTGATGGAAAAAGGAAAAAGTATGGAAAGCTTAAGGCTAGACGAAAATGCTCAAATATTTTTTATATTCTACGCGCTATGTAGGTGGACTAAAATCATATTGTATTTTTCCTATTACTTAAATAACATGTTATTGGAATCTTTTAGGACTTCCGCGAATTAATTGTTAAAGGTTTTGCGTCGAAATTAGGAAAAATGGACCTTCCAAACAGACTAAATCCTGAAACGCCCTAACAATTTACACCAAACATACTAATTACTTATACGTCCTAATGTAATGAAGGTAGTATTTTAAAGAGGAAACGTTAATTTTGTTGAACTGTACGAGGCTTTAGTAGCGGCACTCTGAATATAATAATTACGAGTACGCCCTCTCTTGTCAAGTACCTACTGCCTTCGTCGGTAATGAGTATCTGACTATTGAAATTAGATTGGAGAAGCAATTATACACAAGTTCTTCAAGCTTTTTGTGTAAGGAAATTTAAAAAGAAGTGTCTGTAATACTAGTAATTATGTAAAGCGAAGTCAAAACTATCACATCACAATCAGTACCTCCTCGGTCTCCCCTACTTTTAATTGATACATAAAATAATACATAATTAAATAAATAAATACATAATTAATTATCAATGTAATTTAATTAATATGCTGATTCACCACTTCCTTTTTGAGTTAAAACTGAAGCATTTGCTTTATAAATTAATATATGTAAAGTAAACTCAATATAAATTCTCCTAGGAAAGAGCAATCAGTTATACAACCATTCGAGAAGGGAGGTCTCTTAATTAATTTGTCGGTAAATGAAGTACAAATAAAGCTACTTGCACATTTTGGTCAAGTTTAATGTTCAACGACATTTACCGAATTTGTTAGACTGTCGTGTTCATATTGAAAAAAAAATATTAGTAAAATTATAATAATAATTATAATAATAAGCTGAGAAGTGAGACCCCGCTTCATTCTAAAACCTAATTTAATATTATTATATTATATTTAGTAATAACATTCAATAATAATCAGTATTATTTGTGTACAATGAAAAGATTTTTTTGTTGTTAATATTCGCTCTAAACAATTGAATGACTTCTTACGCTCTTTCACTAAATTCGCTATTGGAGAGCTTATAACCTGATGTTCAGATTATGTTACTGACTTATTGTAACACGAAAACTTACAAGTAATAAATAAAATGAAATATACATGAATAAAATGGATAAAATATAACAATTTTAACATATCGAACTAAGTCGCCTTAAGAATATAAGCCTCCCCACACACCAAATAATAACCTATCATCGATGCGTATTATCCTGTTTAAAAATCCAATTACCTATGATACAACGTACAAAATATCGGGCAGCATTGTGAAAAAGGAACTCGGGGCGTACATTTATTGAACGAAGCCAAAGAAAAACGACTTCAACAAGCGCCGGCTGTTCCAAAT
>OZ010690.1:6933200-7110134 GCA_963932265.1 Thymelicus lineola | reverse complement strand
GAAGGATCAATGTACATTTTTTATGCGTCCTGGAATTGACATTTTTATTAAGTGTTATCGCAGAATTAATAATGAAATTAAATATTAGAAAGAAAAGCACTCGTAGATATTCATAAAGTCCTGTTAGGAAAGTCCCTAATGTCGGCTGTCGAAAGAAAGTAATTCAATGGACTAGTGGTTATCCCCCTCATTTAAATATAAATATTGGTGTTTCCCCTATTCATATACCTATGAATTCCCCTCCCCCCCCCCACATTTTTTTAAAAATCAATATTAGCTAGAATATACAGGGTGAATGTAAAGCGTTCAGTATTTATTATAGATACGCAACATAAAATATAAGTTTATCCATTGATCGTTTTAATAAATATTTAATTTACTATGGCAAAATTGAAAAAATCTAGTCTAGAAATGAAACATTATAGGTCGAATTAATTTGAAATAATGCCAAATAAAAAAACACATGTTTAAAACAATTTGAACTGTTTGTTTTATAAAATTAAAAAAACTGTTTTTTTAAACCTGTGTGAAACAGATGTTGTGTGTATATGACAGTGTGTGTGTGTGTGATTTTTGTGTCTGTTGATAAAAATATAGAGCTATCTCGCACTTCGTTGATAGCAACCGTTCCTCTTATTTCTTACAGCAAGTGATTTATGCCCTACTACTACTACAAGCCATTAATGTCCTTACCTGCAAAATTAATCCAATAATGTAAATTAGGAGTATAACGCCTCCAGCAAATGGCGAGGTAATGGGAATCGCAAAGTGCTACTCGCAACGGATTTTCAAAGACTAAAAAATACCGACATTTTTGATTAACTTACACTCGCGATGTTCTAAATCTTATAGCTATAAATGTGTGGATAAAAAATGAAGGTTTTTTTAAGCCAAGTCACACATTTTAGGCAAATTCCAAATATCAGGTTATATTTACATTACATATCCATACGTCCATAAATTATGTAACTAGCGAAATACAATATTATTTCGCTTAGGTTGAAATGTGTATATGAACGGGGGATATAAACTGCTATGTACTTTAATTCCAAAGTAATCTTATTTCAATAATTTGCATTATAAACTGATATAGATTAGTCTGACTCTCATAGTCATAACGGGATTATAAATAAAACTAAGATATTATCCTGTGAAAAATCACTAACTGCTTTCATCAAGTCAAATCACACTTGCTACTTTAAAATACTTCTCACACACTGGTATCGTTTTCTACTAGTAGGTATCTACAAATCGTTTTACACGTATACAAATTGACGTAAAGTGACGGTAACGAATGAGCGAGGAGGAAGGATAAGATGAAAGGAATGAAAAAACAGATTAGAACTTGTAGCCTTGGAGTACCCGTACCGGTTTTTACCGAGACTATCCAGCTTAAATTACTATTTATATCCACTTGAAAAACCGGGTAAGTGCGTGTCAGGCTACGCGCAATGTAGAGTTCCGAAGTAGTAAGTTTATCGACTATTACTCATTAACTACTTATGCTAACATGGTCGTGATAGTTTTCCTTGTAAATTCATCATATAAATTTTACTATGTTTTCTGAAAAAAATCTGTAAATCTGTATTTTGATCGCAATACAACGTAATTTTTTTGTTGAAATGAAATATTTTTAACTACAAGGTCTATTTTTGTACACCGACCAATTGACACTTCACTTCGTTTAGTGCAAATTAATTCAATAGTGTAAGTTCAGTGTTACTGAATACAGTAGGTACAATATTAGTGACTCAGTACTTTCTCATAGAGCCTTGTTCTATGCAGAGCAAAGTAAAGGGGTATATGGAGTTCACAGCGCCAGTATGTAAATTGAATAATGGGTTTTACAGCAAAGGTTTCTTTGCCATATAAGACCGTGATAATGCACTTAAGTTCGCCACTCGTAACTTAATGGAAGTCTCCTTAATTCATCGGAAGCACTCAATTACGTTAAAACCATGGCGCGGTCGTCCGACACGAGACCGACGTGGAGACGTTTCGACGTCACGAGGTCAAGGCACTATAACATGCTCCGTTCATTACTAAAACACCATTCTCCCGCTTCTTACGATGACCCTTTTATAACAATCCGTCCGCAAAAACTTTTACACCCCAAATTGAATAAGCACACTTTAACACAATGGACACAATAAACGTACTAACCTCGCGATAAAATTGTAAAGCTTCAAAAATGAATTTATTTTCTTTGTAAGCGCGGTCCAAAAAATAATATTTTACATTTCACCCATACTTCTACAAAGTGCGAAAAGTTAATACTCGTAGAAATTTCAGCGTTATAGTGAAACCGTATTGCAATATAAAGTAAATTTCAGAAATCAGAATTTGTGTGAAAATTATTTAGGAGAACCCCAGTTTCCATAGAAACTCAGGCCTAAGTAGACAAGACTGGAAATTGGCTGTCAATTAGATCATTGCAAAAGGTTTAATTTCTCCAATTTTCACGGCTGTCAGCAATGGCCAACTAAGGAAATCCTAGAATGAATCACCTTAATTATAGGTTATGATTATGTCATACTCGTATCACAGTGCTATTTAATAATATGTATGTTACACTTACGTTGGCGGGTGTCTATTATAATATCTACTACTTCAATGGTTTTCACACAAAACGCATGTCATAAAAAGGTTGTATAATAAAAGCTATTGCATATTTCAAGAGATTTTATTAGTTATCATTATAATATATTAATATTTCGTGTAGTTGTGCAGGAGGCGTTATATTTCGTTAGTACCTTGCCCAATCAAGATACCATAATTACTCATTGTAAGTATGGCCACAGCAACTTCCTGATCTTCGAAAGATGTATAGAGTACGTTATCCAGTGTTCAGGACTTATTCTGAAACTTTGTCAGTCACAAAACAGGCGATTAAGGAGTCCATATTCATATAGTATTAGTTTGCAAGAAATTGTAGCGAAACTGCGAAACACATTCACCAAAACACCAAATACGGTGAAAATATTTTATAGTAAAAATATACAAAACACGCGTAGAAAGATGAAAGATCGATGAGAAATATGACAATACAGTGGTGTTATTTATAAATACTATGGTTACCAAAATGACATTATTAGGGATTACATCATCTTTGTTGCCAATCGATTAATCGATGTCAAAATATTCGAAATGTAATTTAATAAAATTAGCGTAACGATTAAATGGTAATTATAATATATTACATAGTTTTGATTTATATGGAATTCGAAAATATGTAAAAAATAAATTAATATTATAATTATAATCAATAAATAATACTTAAAATATATTATTATGTTCCATCAATCGATCAATATCAATCGATTCAATCGATTATAAAATCGTATGTAATAAGGTAAATACTGTGAAAACTTTTTTGAATTATTTAGTTCATTTGGCAAGAGCAGCTGAAGCTAAGATTTAAATATGTTTATCTTATAAATAAGACGATTTTTATGGTATATAGTTTACTCTTGTCTAGTCCGATGTTCTAGCACAGATTACATATTATGGTTCGAGGCCGAAAATTGGGGTTCTCCTTTCAAATATTTGAATGGTTTCTTTTGCGATTATACAGGTAATCACGGAATATTTCACATCAATATTTACCCAACTGCGCCAGAAAGAGGGTTATGTTCTTCAAGTATGTGTATGTATGTACGTATTCATGTATGTATAAATGTATTTACTTATGTATGTATATTTCTTTGGCACGCTCTGTAGCCTAAACGGCTTGATCGATTTCAGCTTGGTGGTGCCGTTAGATTCGTCTTAATTCGTTGCGAGAATGATGCTGGGTATATCAAAATTGAAAAAAAAAAATTAAATGGCCGATTTTAGGCGCAATATTGTCTTCAAAAAAATTTTTTTTCATAAAATCAATCGATTGCGGTATAGTTGAAAAGGTATTAAAAAATGATAGGTTCCTTTCATCATTTTTTATTTTAAGAAACATTTTATGTACGGTTGTTTAAACAACCATTCTGTCTAATTTATTAACTCCGGTATGAAATGACAACTTTGCTAATTTTTTCATCTAATAAAGAAGTCAAAGAATCGTATCTAAAACGTGTAAAAGAAAAGAAAAGAAAAAAATAAGCCCAGTAGTTTAGAATGATAGTAAAATTAATTTGTTCAGTATTACTTTTAACAATATTCTAAACTACTGGGATTTTTTTTCTTTTTAGTTATTTTACGAAGTCGGGTTTATTTTATTATTGTTTTTTTTTTAATTTGCGGTTTTAAATAATGAATTTTCAAGGAATATTCTTTGTTGTTCTATAATACTTAAAATCACTTGGCAAAATGGTATTTTACTTCATTTGGCAAATTCAAATTCAAAATAATTAATTCATATAGGTATCACTGATACACTTATGCACGTCATTTTTTGGCTTTTCGGAATGGTGCTTTGTCGTGGAGGAGAAGAAAAGTCTAAAGAAACTCCTCGGCACATCTTTTAAAATAATGAAAAGTTACGTAATTTGGTTTTACCTACGCGGAACTGGATGCGGCACTAATTTCCAGGCGTCTTTGTCATTAATATATTCATTTATACCATAGTATCCCTTGCCTACTAGCTGAGATTTAACATATTTCTTAAACATTGGGATAGGCTAATCAAGTGGCAGGGATATAATTCAAGATAATAAGGTAATAAAGTAAATGAACGTTTAACATAGCTGCTAAACATCACGTGCACATACTGTTATTAAAATATTAGCCGCACCGATGTGATGACAGCACAGCAAAACACTTAATTTTTGGACCTGTAGAATATATAGTGTATATTGTATAGTATGTTATAGTTGCTGTACATCTATTAAAATACAGATACTATTTGGTCCTGCAAAAGGTGTTCAGTCAGACACATAACCCTCCCTACATAATAATTTTATTATCAAATATTTTTGTCTCGACGGGGCAATTACAAAAACTTGTGCACGAGTTTTCATGTCTGTTTTTAAATCTGAGGTGATTAACAAAAGCAGTTAAAACTAAGTCTTAAATAAATATGAAAAAATATGTAACATTAAATAATCTTTAGTAGTAATATATATGTACATATGAATGTAAGAGTCATGTTTTTGAAAACTAGTATTATTACTAACGAACTAGCTAGAACTACTTAATTGTAAACGACACTAGCTAGAGATACTAAAAGTAAAACTAAAATTTCTTAAATAACACTAATACAACGACTAATAAATCAAACTTTATTCCGTGCACATTGTTATTATTTCGATTAACTAACTCGAAATAATATAATCTGCCATGAATAACAACAAGAAAACAGACAAAAGACGAACGCTCGTTGTTATGGTTTATATAACGAAATTAAAAGTTTCAAGATATTACAGAATCCTTAAAGTTTCGGGATTCTAATGTGAGTGGGATAAGATTAAAGTAAACAAGAGTAGAGCTGCACGACGGATTGAAGAAGTTGAGACTTCGAAGTAGAATTTATTATGTCCCAGAAAATTATGCGAGTTACTTATTAATACCAAATGACAAAATTATTATAGTTCATAAGGAACATAACTTTATACCACATAATGTATACTGCACTGAATATTTTATTTTCATCGTTTTTAGAATAAATCCCCTACAGGTTACGTGGGGATGTTGAAAATTTTACTTGGTTAGAGTCAAGTTGAGCGTGGCCTGACACTTGGTGATGCCGGTTTTTTTGTTTAGCTATATCTCAATTAATCATTTGTTTCGCTTTTTACCCAGGGAGGATAATGTTTTTCGCGCGTATCTTGTATGTATGTTTGCGTATAATAACCTTATATTTTGCAAACCGTTGAACGGATTTATGTAATTACTCGTAAAATATCTTTAGATTCGTCGTCATAACCCAAGTGTTCTTAGATAAGTGAAATTAAAAAAAATATGGTGGTTGTGAGATGCCGTTGTCTGAAGTTTCAAAAAATAAAAATAAATCAATAATAATAATGCAATATGGATATCAAATTAAAGAGCTCACCATAAGAATTTCAAAAAGGTATATCAAGATATTTTTTTTGATAGAAGGGTTTTCTCTAATTTTTAAATTTATAATATTTTTTATCACTTAAAGAGTAAGTAAGTATCTGCTATTGGTCATCATTGCTCGACATATCTTTTTGTACTTTTTCTCCTTATACAAATAACCAAATCTCACACCTCTATAAACGAGTACAAAGTTTCCTCTCTAAAGATAAAGATAAGAAAAGAAAAAGAAAGAAAAGATAATAAAGAAATCTCTACGTCTAGCGCAATGAACACAGTAACAGTGAGTTCGGGTACAGTAAGTATGTACTGAACTGTGCAAAAATGCAGGGAATATCCAAAGCTAAATATTCATTTATATTCCGTTATGAGTATGGTGAAACAAATATTATTTTGTTCCTCTTACCAAGTACGGCGCCTGTGTGCACAGAGTAAACGGCTCGTAGTTCGTACAAGCAGTTTGTAGAATTAGGATTTGTTCACAAAATATTTGCAAATATACGGCACCACACAATGCATGAATTATTATTTACCTATTTTAGTGCGTACTATTGCTTTTTCGAAGCGAATTCCAGCTTTTTCACTGAACTGTCAAAATCAGAAATGCTTTTTTTTAAACAAATATAAAGTCGAATTCATAAAGCAATACTTTTTCCAATACTATAGCCTTTTAATTAAAGCTGCATTCTTTGAACAGCAAGACTGAAATATGTATAACTTTGTTTATTAACATTCGATAAACGAGCCACCTAATGGTGAGTGGTCATAGCCGCCATAGATATCGATAACACCTAAGGTAAATTTTGTCGGGCACTACGGTAATAGAGGACTCGAGGAAACGTATAAAATTATGTGACGGTTAATTCTAGAAGGAGGACAATAGCCAGTCAAGCGGATAAGAAACCTTCCTACACGCGAATACCATCAGATTTACGCTGGGTGGTAAAAATTACAGCGACCTTCTTATTATTTTTGAGCAGGGTGCACCGGAAGCAGAAGAGGTTGGCTTTAACTCAAGGATGAATGGAGCCCCTTTTAATCTTAACTTATACCTGAACCGGTAGACGTGGATTTAGCTATCATTTGCTACTGCTACTTCATTAAATACATAACTACATATAATAGATGTATACAATCGATAATAAGTTTGCGAGTGTATGTAACATATGTATGTGTCATTTTCTCAACACAACATTCATTTTATATTCAGCTAGTAAGCTGGCCGGGCAAACGTTGTTCTGCCATAAAAATTATTTTAGTATAATATAGATATAGGGAGCCTATTGAATACTTACTCAATCCAGTCAACAGATATCGCCATCTGTTAGAATCGTTTGGAGCTAACTGATAATTGTCAAATAATAGACAAATAATTAGTAATAAAATAATATTGCGACTATAAATTGAAATGTAAGCTATCTTTCAGGTTGCATCAAACTGCACATGGTGTACTGATTAAAATCAGTTAGTAGTTTAGGAGTCCACTACGGACAAACAACGTGACACGTAATTTATATATATTAAGATTATGTCTTCTGTGCTAATATTAATAGTTACCGAGACATAATCACTCACATTTATTTATGTGTATTTTTAATAAAAATTATATTATACATAAGAATTGCACTTGGAATAAATTTGTGATAAAAATATTGCTGAAGCGTGTACTTGCCTACAATTAAAATTACGTATATTTGGTCAGACCTGTGAATAATGGCTGAACACCTACACCTAGCGGCGTTAGCACTCTAATAATGAACTCTTTACGTCATCTTCTTGCTATTTAAATGTTATAAAATAATATAACAATTGAAGCAGTAGTGCTTCACCAAATATGAAATTTGAAGGGCAAAAGGTCGGGATCAAGGTAAACCTTTCGTAATCCCGCATATATACACATATTTACACAACCGGCAACCATTTTAGGGGCCCGCACTTATTGTAACGTTTAAATACAGCTTACGTCGCGCGTCGCCACGTTCAACGTTATCTGTTACCTTCTTTCGTGCCATTTATATTTTCACCTTTGAAAGCTAAACTCAACAAAATAATGTACAAGATATTCACACGTGTTCCTACTGTTAGTCAAAGTCAAAGTCAAAATATTTTATTCATGTATCACTGATACACACTTAATGCACGTCATCATTTTTTAATCTACCAGCTTTTCGGACAGTTATTTTGTCATGGAGGATAAGAAAAGCCATAAAGAAACTCCTCAGCACATCTTTTTAAAAAATAGTACCCGGATGACCGAGCTTAGCTCGGTTTAGTATTGCTTAACAACGCCATCTGCTTCAGCTTTAGTGTAGATACTCGCCAATAGATGTCAGGAAGAGTCTATTGTAGCCGTTTTTCATTGCCTGAAAACACCGATAAAATGACATTTTTTAAAAATGAATCCTAGCTAGATCGATTTATTGCCCCCGAAACCCCCTGCATACTAAATTTCATGAAAATCGTTGGAGCCGTTTCCGAGATTCAGAAAATATATATATATACAAGAATTGCTCGTTTAAAGGTATTAGATATAACAAAAAGGAAAAAATATAACATAAAAATATTCCAAAAAATATTTAACTAACTAACTCGCACGCTAAAGACAGGAATAACGTGCGAGTGAGGGGGAATGATAATTTCCGTCATTTTAGATTTGTTTCTTTAATGGCTTATATACAAAACTAAAAACCTTGCTCTATTTAGAAATCGTTTATCTACCGAAAAAGTAAGCGTAAATCTGTCTAAAGCTCGCTCCATAGCTTACCTAGCGTGACGAGGCTGATTAATGTTCATTTTACAAATAACAAAGGTCAGACGTCTGCCACTACGAAGTACAATGAGATCACATGATTACTTTTAGACTTACTATCTACTATCGTATATCAAAATTTTAATACCAAAAAATAAAGAGCTTTGTGATAATAAATATAGGAGTAGGTACTTGTTATAAAATGGAACAGCAAACACAAAACAAGAAATGCCAAGTTTTTATATGAAAATACATTTGTTATATTTAACTTATTATCTTTAAAAGTTATGAATAATTAAGAACTCCGTACTATGTTACAATGTGATTGGAAAGATAATATAGGTACAATTATTTCAGACCACTAACTTCAAACTCTCTTAGCGTCTGATGCATAGGTGGAATGTTTAATTTTAAGAATTTTTTAATTTGCATATTTGTGTAGACCAAAATAATATATTATGATGACGTACACAATATTAACGAGTATGGTATTGTTTAACTTCAGAGACTTTATTTAGCAATCATTGCGTTCCATTGTTCGTACACTTATCTACGGATTTGTTTTCAACATTCAATGAACATGTTTGACGGCATTTGGCATTTTTCAGTCAACTCTTAATTACTTTTACGTTTCCCGGAACATACACTGAATAGTTCGTCAAATGTGAATGCTAGCGCGATACATCATTGCTAAAATTTGATTCGATTTTACACGGTCCACGGGACTTTAAAAAACTGTAGTAAGTATTCGAACGCCATTGGTTGATTGGAAGCCTGACATGATTGCTGCTACTTTTCATGACTCCCTGAATTTTTTATTTAAAGAGTATTTATGAACAGCCACTGTTTTGTAAAGAATTTCGTAAACAAATTCTGATAAGATCTAGTTTGCTTTTTTTTCCATTTGGATTTTTCTTTCCTTTGGCTACGGTTACTTTGAATAGCGTTCTGAAATAAATGAAAAATAATAAAACGTTATCGTTGCTACCTAGTCGAAAATGCTATTCACAAAAAAAATTAACTAACCATGTCGGTTTTTATTTAGGTCGTGTAGATAACATTAATGCTTAAAATGTTACAACATAATATTAATAGTAAGAATATTAATAGAAGAGTAGGTATATTTTAATATTAATTTATTAATATTTTCCATGCCACTCCATTGCATATGAAATACAGGAAGACCTTATTACCTGCGTTTTTAAATATTTAGCTTCTCATGCAAATATTTTTCCGAAGCATACACCATTGTGATCACAAAACAAATGCTCAATGACCCGTCTATTTCTATCGTAAAACCATTTTTATACATATAGTTTAGTCACCAATTTTAAAAAAACAAAGTCTTATAGATGTGTATACATCATTATGTCTGTTATACATATAAAAAGTAATTATAAGCAAGCGCGCAATTAGCAGCTGTTGTCAGCACTTCGCCTAAGCACATGCGTTCACCAGACTAGTCTCCGGCCCCGACAAGCGGTCCTCTGTCGACGAGTAGGTATTATGGAATGATTAATTGTTCTGTAAATTGAATTCACCGTGATAAATGAAATATCCGCACAATAGGTAATAAATTACACTGACCCGCTCGGGCGCAAGATGAAACGGTCTAAAAGTAGGTACACCGGATGTTGTTGGATAATGGATATAAAACACAACACGCGTAAAACACCTGCCCCCACGTATCCGAGATTTTTCGTACGACGCACGCAAGGAAAACAATATTTTAGATACATTCATTATGTAGTGTACAACCCTTTTCTTTTTCCCTCGTCCTTAAACGAACTACAGTTACGCGTGCTCGCATAAACCCGTTCCATATTTGTTTCTATCATTACTTTTCATCTATCATTATAATAGATATAAGTACTGTACAGATACATGTATGAACGTGTAATAACGCTACTATTTGCCACAAGCTTTGTTGAAGAAATAAATACTTACACATCCTTACTTCGCCCGTTACTCGACAGGTTTGCAGGGTTGGACTCAAGATGGACGGAGCCCCCAACACATGGATATCCATACATCGTCCAAACTCCAATTTTCTACAGGTTGCAGATGGATAAAGCCCTTAAAACATGCACATCCATACTTCTTTCATTGTTCGAAATGGTGCAGGATTGCACTCAAGATGGATGGAATGGAACCCTAACACATGCACATCCATACTTCGTCCATTGTTCGACAGGGTGCAGGGTTGAACTCAAAATGGCCATGGATAGAGCCCCTAATACATGCACAAATGCATATCCATACATCATGCATTGGTGGATAGGTTGCAGCTGGTTGGACTCAAGTTGGATGGAGTCTCCAATAAATACGCGTACAAAATTTGCACCTCATTTCTTTTATGAAAATGTAGTAACTTACAATAGGGATTTTCATACTTTTTGCATTATTATTTTATACTCAGTACCCGGATGACCGAGCTTAGCTCGGTTTAGTATTGCTTAACAACGCCATCTGCTTTAGCTTTAGTGTAGCTACTCGCCAATAGATGTCAGGAAAAGTCTATTGTAGCCGTTTTTCATTGCCTGAAAACATGGATAAAACGACATTTTTTAAAAATGAATCCTAGCTAGATCGATTTACTGCCCGAAACCCCCTGCATACTAAATTTCATGAAAATCGTTGGAGCCGTTTCCGAGATTCAGAAAATATATATATATACAAGAATTGCTCATTTAAAGGTATTAGATAGGGGATACCTGGCGTATTCTACTACGCTAAAAAAATTTCTGTTGAGAATGACAGATCAGTGTTTTTGTGTTGACGTTGACGTTGATGCGCCAACTTTACATAATATTTCTTCAAATTGTTGTGTGGTGTGAGAAAAGTGGATAATACAACTGCTTGAATTAAAACATTCATTAGTTCTAACTAGTTGAATGCAATTGAAACCCTCATCAGCTGGCTGCAGTTTTATCGCTATTAAATCTCATAGTTGAGAGTTAACGTCCTCATGAATTTCACATCTTATTACCACGTGCACCGGCATGGTAGCTAGTAGCTCGTAAAAAAATTTGCTTTAATGTATTTTGCTTGTTGATATTTGATAATAATCTGACTCCGATTGAACAACTTTTTCGATTGCTACGATCCCTAACAGTTCATCGAGGTTATCATAAACGAAGGTGTGCTTTTTTAAATATAATTATGCTTATTAATTACTTATGTGATGGAAAAAGGAAAAAGTATGGAAAGCTTAAGGCTAGAGGAACATGCTCAAATATTTTTTATATTCTATGCGCTATGTAGGTGGACTAAAATCATATTGTATTTTTCCTATTACTTAAATAACATGTTATTGGAAAGGTCTTTTAGGACTTCCGCGAATTAATTGTTAAAGGTTTTGCGTCGAAATTAGGAAAAAGGGACCTTCCAAACAGACTAAATCCTGAAACGCCCTAACAATTTACAGCAAACATACTAATTACTTATACGTCCTAATGTAATGAAGGTAGTATTTTAAAGAGGAAACGTTAATTTTGTTGAACTGTACGAGGCTTCAGTAGCGGCACTCTGAATATAATAATTACGAGTACGCCCTCTCTTCTCAAGTACAGCCTTCGTCGGTAATGAGTATCTGACTATTGAAATTAGATTGGAGAAGCAATTATACACAAGTTCTTCAAGCTTTTTGTGTAAGAAAATTTAAAAAGAAGTGTCTGTAATACTAGTAATTATGTAAAGCGAAGTCAAAACTATCACATCACAATCAGTACCTCCTCGGTCTCCCCTACTTTTAATTGATTATGATAAATAAATACATAATTAATTATCAATGTAATTTAATTAATATGCTGATTCACCACTTCCTTTTTGAGTTAAAACTGAAGCATTTGCTTTATAAATTAATATATGTAAAGTAAACTCAATATAAATTCTCCTAGGAAAGAGCAATCAGTTATACAACCATTCGAGAAGGGAGGTCTCTTAATTAATTTGTCGGTAAATGAAGTACAAATAAAGCTACTTGCACATTTTGGTCAAGTTTAATGTTCAACGACATTTACCGAATTTGTTAGACTGTCGTGTTCATTTTGAAAAAAAATATTAGTAAAATTATAATAATTATTATAATAATAAGCTGAGAAGTGAGACCCCGCTTCATTCTAAAACCTAATTTAATATTATTATGTTATATTTAGTAATAACATTCAATAATAGTCAGTATTATTTGTGTACAATGAAAAGATTTTTTTGTTGTTAATATTCGCTCTAAACAATTGAATGACTTCTTACGCTCTTTCACAAAATTCGCTGTTGGAGAGCTTATAACCTGATGTTCAGATTATGTTACTGACTTATTGTAACACGAAAACTTACAAGTAATAAATAAAATGAAATATCCATGAATAAAATGGATAAAATATAACATATCGAACTAAGTCGCCTTAAGAATATAAGCCTCCCCACACACCAAATAATAACCTATCATCGATGCGTATTATCCTGTTTAAAAATCCAATTACCTATGATACAACGTACAGAATATCGGGCAGCATTGTGAAAAAGGAACTCGGGGCGTACATTTATTGAACGAAGCCAAAGAAAAACGACTTCAACAAGCGCCGGCTGTTCCAAATTGCCAACACTTCGCGAGCCTGAGGCGTTCGCTAGAGTAACGCCAGTTCATTATTTGTTACAATACGTCTAACTGGGATCGTAGCAGCCAACGTGATTCCACCTAAAAGTTTCGACCTACGAGTACCTACATATGAAATAGTAACGGAAAAATTCACCAATCAGAAACTTTTAATAATAATTGCCTACATTTCATAAATTTACATACCTAATCAGCAATATGTTGGTGATAACATTACAACCTATAACTTGATCTAGTTATACAACAGATCAAAGGAGTATTTGAACATTTTACACGCCCATTTGGAGCTTGGAACTTCATGGTCAATTTTAAATATGATGTCCTTTTTTCCTTGTGCTTTGTCATCCGAAATATGTTATTAATTTTTTGAAAAATTAATAATTTCTAATCCGAAAATTACATGGAAAATATAGAGTTGGCGCGGAATACTCGCGCATACTAACCATCGAGCCTCTCTATCACTCTAGGTAAACAGCCATTTTTCATTTATAATATTATTAAAATGATTATTATTAATTAATTATTAATTAATTATGATCAGCGCTTGTAGGTATACAAAATTCATTGAACCAGAAACTCTCTAAAGATGTTTAAAGCCAAATCATAAGTTTAGCTGGTAGTTACAATACCATCTAAAATAGCAAAGGTTTTCATAAAATGTTTTAGTATCTTGCTTGAAGCAATATTTAACTTAGGCAAGATGGCGAGTTAAATTGTTAAGGCACTAGACTTTACAGGTCCTCTATAAACAGTCGGATTATTAACTGTTTTAACTAGTAATTTTATACATATTAATGAGCAGAAACAACTTAAAATACTATACATAATTTAACTAAGCATCAATAAGAGTTAAAAATCCAATAGCAGTAGTAATACTCGTAACATTGCTATGCAGTAAAGTTGGACAAAAAAGGTTTCAACGAGCGGCGCCTACTTTAAAATGTCGACACCTCACTGCCGGGGGCGCCGGTTCATTGTTTGCCATTGCTGTAATTGAAAAAAATCAGCTTTAAAATAGTGGTTATAACAAACGAATAAGTTGAAAGTCTAAATTATTTTTCAATTTTAAAGTTTTGTTTATCATTTTGAAGACAGTTCGAATTTTGGAGTTTAACTCCTGAATAAAGAAAATTTTATTATAAAAATTAAAATTTATGAGAGGTAAAATCAAACGTTTTCCGTTACGTTATGCGTTACGTTTGTTTGTAATTCGTAACACAGAATCTAGATGACATTGTTACTGATCAGTAACACCGCCATCTATGATAATAATAATCTTGTTACTAATTTGACAATCGTAAACTAGATTGCGTTGTATTGTAATAATATTGTAATGTATTATATAAATATTATATTAATATTAAAGTAAGGGTGTATTTAAAGTCTAGATCTAAAGGCGTTTGTGAAATCAAGTTATCATTCCGCAGCAGGAAACTGTGGAGAAAATTAAAGACCCAATATCGAGTTCGGTCCAGATCACCGCTGCCGCCCTGCACCGCAAAAATAATCTCCGTGAGAATTTCGTTAAAACATTTATAGTTGACCGTAGGTACATTATTGTCCTTCACTTATTTACCATAAATTCCATACTGCGTGCCTTATAATAAGATACATAATATCATGTTCCATACTTTTTCTTCATGCATGATTTTTGCTCTTCTTTACCATTAGGCTTGGTTCAGGTTAATTTACCATTTTATTAATGATGTCTCTTAGTGCAACTTTTATTCGTTTATACCCACTAGAAGCGGCTGGCGAGAGTAACTTTTTAAAATTCCAACCTAACTCTGTGTAAAGTAATTAGAATTTTTCCTGCGGCCCCATTGTACTGCGAACTCTGCTCACGCAAACTTTTAATGCGACTTAAATTCAAAAGCTATTTTACAGTTTCCTTTTGAAGAGTTGATTTTAATGAAATATTGATTATTGGGACATGCCTGGTCCATTTTCTCGTTCGCTGCAGTAAGCCAGCACAAATTTAATCATTTACGGTACCCGGCAGTTATATTTCTCAGAACTTTCTTATTTACCAATCTCGTATTCCTTTCGAACAATAGATTTTAACAGTAAAAATAACTGAGATTTTTAAGAACTCTACTTTGCCGCTGAAATAACTTCGAAGGAGTCTTAAAATTTAAATGATCTAAATATCATAATGTATCATGATTGTACTGAATAGAAAAATTAAACAAAATTGTAAAAATTTTTTAGGAAACGCTTTTATATAAAATTAGCTACAAGTTGTGAAAATTTCAAGTCTCTACGTAAAATAGAACATAGAGAATTATGCGTCTAAAGTCTGAAAATCGTTTTTTTTAATTTAACAACAAATAAACAATGAAAATTAGTTTAAAATATGATTTTCGTGTATTGTCATCGGAAATACACATGTCTGCCAAATTTCATCAATTTTCATTAAAGGGAAGTCATTCAAATTAACGTTACAAGATTTGATGCTCCGAAGTGAAGCTAAATAAAAGCGTTTAATAAGAAATAAAATGAAAGCCCACTCGATTGAAAAATTATAGTTACATACCAATGCAAGTAAAATAAGCAAAAGCAACAAATATTGAATTTTATTGCGTCGTTTAAATGAACTTTTTTTAAAAGAAAACAGTAAATCTGGTAAATAATCCGTAGCCATTATAATACGTATTCAAAACGCTGCGACACTAGGGCCAAACTCAAAAGTCATTCGAGATCAGCTCGAACTCCGTGCAAATAGGAGCCATCAATCCAATAGGCTTTCTATCAAGGACGAGGGACAAAAGGCCCGCCTTAGAACTAGAGATATAAGGAAGAATTATTACACCGTCAAATGTTTGAGGAGACGGCTATTTATCCGCTATCTATCTTGTATTAACGTTGAAACACGTTAATACAACGATTGAGGTATTCAAGTAAAACTGTCTTAAAACTTAAGACAGTTTTATGAGACAATCCTTTAGGTACTAGGTAGGTGTTGCAATAGGTACCATATCTCAGAAGGTATTGTTTGTACCTTAGTAAGTATCGTAAATTGTAGTCTTTTCGGCAGGGAAAGCAGTTGAAATTGGAAAACTGTCGTTCCCAACATCGACATACATAGGGCGTGATCCAACTATCAACTGCAAATAAGTAAATTATTTTTTTTTGTTTACATCTTCCATAAAAAATTGCTTCTCTCCAAACACGATTTTAGGTCAAGGGGAAGTACCCTATAGGCTTTGATTTCCTTGCGAGTCTCAAATTAACTCAAAAATACCGTAAAAATCGCTGTATCTTTTGATTCCGTTGGCCTAACCAGTAGACGTATTATTTTTTCGAAGCTCTAAGGGATTGCTGAACTTAATATTAGATATTAATTTCATCGTCATACCTCCACGCGTTCCTGAGAACAATGAGGTTGACAGACAGACAGACTGACAACGAAGTGATCCTATGTGTTCCACTTTTACATTTTGAGGTACGGAACCCTAAAAAAGAATTGCTGTAAAGAATTTTGCACAATACCTCGGTATATTACTTTACCGTGCCAATATCCTACATAAGTCTATACTAACAGGTTAAGATAGTTTACTTACATTGCGTGAATACGGGTCAATCCTTATCAGTCCTAAACAATATTATGTTCTACGTATTACCATTCCAAAAGCTCATACAAATTCTATGCGTGCTAAACTTTATCCCTCTACGGATTCTTTGTAACGAATCTTGCCTTTTAGCCAAATACCAAGCATAGTTATCTCTGAGTTGTGACATAATGTATTAATAACAGGTAGGAATAGGTAGGAATAGGACACGTTAAACTTTTGTGAAAGCAATTCATCCGTTTTGAATTGTTCGAATGACTTTTTTTCGAAGGTAGTCTTTAAGAACCCATTTCGATAACTTTCTGAGTAATTAATATACTACTGATAACTTAGGGAACAATGTCTTCTACAAAATCTGGCTGTGAATGTGAAGTGAAAATATATAAATATATAGTAAAATATATAACCAAGTGTATATGTTCATAAAGAAAAATGTTCAATCAAAAATTATGTTAGAAATCAATTATTTAATTTATATTTTATTAGTAATAAATATACGTATAAGTTATGTGAAATACACTAACGCATTAGTACATGCCTGTAATATTAGTGGTAATATTGTGGAATGACATAAATAAATAAATAACTTTCACAATATTCACAGTTTGAAATTTCCTTGCCTGAAACCTTTGAAATCGGATCGCAAGTATGTTATTGTTCTAATTCTAATTAGCATAATTAATTAGGTATATATTTAGAAGTTTATTATTATGTATCCACTTAAGATTAGTCAATACTTCGTTAGTTATAGAAGTTTATTAAAAATCTATTACAGCAATGTACCAAACATTAAAACAATAAAATATGCTTCTGTATTAGTTAGCAACACGAATGTTATAAGTTCTTAATTCTTGTTTGAGAAGCCACCAGACTGCTGTTCTATTTCACGTTAACGGGAAATGTCAGCATGGCCTATGAAAATTGTGTAGAATTTTGCCATTAAACGGTCACAAGTCTAAATTCTAATTGAACCAATGATATTCAACTTGATCGATCGCTCATGATTAAAACACGCCGCCGCGCCGAGGCAGCGCTTCCCGTCGAGCCATGAGCATTTCACTAATTTAGAACTCCGTAATTGAAGACACACGTAGCGTTTAAGAATCAATGAAGTTGAATAAACTCGGATTCCGACACTTCAGTAGTTGGATACGTGACTTACATGGTTTCCGAACATGTTTTTCGCTTTTTTGAATTTACACGAGCAAATGCAGCATCATTTTCTGCTGCTTGCAGAGGATAAATTGTTTTTCGTACTAGATACCTAGTTTCTAGTACTACACTATTTCAAAGATGGGAATATTACAAATTATTTTTAAGCTTGTAATTGTCCCCCTTAATGACTAGTCTAAGTAAATCTACGCTCATGTAGACAGAATATCATCAGTTTCAAACAAAATTAATTCCACAGAGATGTTTAATTTGAATACAAATCAATACAATTTGGTTACCGTACAGTTCCTCAGATTCTTAATGAATATTGCACGAAGCGGTCGGAATTTGATGTACGCTGGTGCCGGAAGTGCTTTTATCGGAACGGCGAAATGTCGTCGCTACGTACATTTCAAAGTCGATATTGTTGACGCAAAGTGCTATACGGAATTTAAACGCTCAATTTACGTACAGAAAGGGTGAGGGTAGTACCGATGCATTCGGATGATTGAATTTTGTTTTGAAGGGTATAATTTGAGACATTTGTTAGTACTTTGGTACAGAAACTCAGTTACGAAATTCAAGTTGTTTTTGAAATATTGTTGACATTCCCTGGAATTCCAGCTAGGTCATAATAACTTATAATTAACAGAGTAACCGACAAACGCATTTCAGCTGTCAGTTTTAGTTTTTAATAGATGTGACTCGTTTGATTTTACTTCAATAACTAAATAAATAGCATGGCAGACTATTTAAATAGTAAGGTCGGTGGTCGTAATATACGTAAAATAACATGTAGGTACCCTGCATTTAAATAAATAATATATATTTTTCCGAATTTTTAAAAGCAAGGCCTCTATTAAAACGGCTCCTTTGTCGTATAAATAAACTGTTAATTAAGGTGGCCTTTACACGAACTGAAATTTTGAATGCTGAATGATTTGTATGCTGCAATATTTAATTTATGTCGATTACATGCAACCCATCTGACGCTGGCGAATTTCATGTGTTAAAAAAATCTTATTTTTAAAATAATGACCAAAACAGAATCACAATCGGCAGGACAGGACTGGAAAGAGATCCAAGGATTTATTTTTAGTTTGAAATGAAATGAAATGAACGGTAAATTTACTGAAACAGCCCACAAAACGTCACTCAGTCTATATTTAAAATTTAAACGTGGCCTGAGGGCGTCGGTACACGTTCAACCATGTTTAGCGTAACAAACATCCACGACAGCTGTATGTGCAAAATGCATAAAATGTATGTACATTAGATATAAAATGTAAACAAAATCTGGTCCCGTGAGCCCTTTCAACGGGCGAGTTAGTTAGCCCAGCTTGTGTTTAGTTCAAGTAGTTCTTTCTTTCTTTTTCTTCTCTCATTCTTGGCCGGCAATGCATCAGTGATGCCTTTGGTATTGCCGATGTACATGGGTGACGATTGCCATTTACCATCAGGTGGATCGTCAGCTCGTTTGCCGGCTATTTCCATAAAAAGGTAGAATTTTACTAGGTGATAGAGCCGACATTTAGCTTTAGCCATATTTGGGTGGCCCAGAATACTGACAACAATCCCATGCCGGTAGGGTGTCGTAAAGGGTGACAAAAGCCACTCTCTCGCTCAACCTACTTGACTGTTGGCTATTCACATGAAAAATATAAATTATATGGATATAAAAATTTAAAAAAATATTTTCAATAATTTATTTTACGGTTTGCAGTTTTATAAATAAGATATGTATATCCATGCCAAATTACAGCTTTCTAGCACTAAGGGACGGACGACACGTAAAGCCGTCGGTCCCGGTTGTTATCATATGATAACAGTCGTTAAGCCATGTCGGAGGGCCTCGGGCGGTTTGAAAACTTCCGACACTCGGGTTGGCCACTAATCCCTCCACCAATCCGCACTGGAGCAGCGTGGTGAAGTATGCTCTAGGCCTCCTCAAGAGGAGAGACACGTGCCCAGTAGTGGGCCATTAATGGGTTGAAACCACATTACACATGCTTTAAATTTCAATTTTTCAAATTGACTTTAACTGTTTTTCCCGAAAACATTTTGTGTTTCTGACTTAATTCCTACCCGTATTGCAAACCAAAGATTGAAAACCGGAGCAGGTAAATGTGGAAAGTGCAACTTAGTTAATGTCGTTCCATCTCAATCTGAACAGAACGTGTACCTCACCACAGTATCTAGATTGATGTGATCGACGTGCCACACATTCAAATGGCAACACTTGGGGTGAAATGTACAATATTCGTTTACTTTAAAGAGGGTTTGCAGGTAGCTAGTGCAGAATGAGCTAAGTATTTTAAAAAGCACTGGAAAGCTCGGATTTTCCAGGACTGTAGTAAGAGATTCTATTCTTGGTACCAGTAAGAGTCTAACATTTTTGTTAAACGATATCGAGGCTAAAAGTTTGAATAATTACGGGTTTGAAATTGGTTGCGTCTACAGCGGAGCAAGCAGCAAGCGAAGCAGTGATAGCCTAGTGGTTAGAACGTTGGTCTCCCGAACGCGGGGGCCCGGGTTCAAATCCTGGCACGCACCTCTAATTTTCAAATATTATGTGCGTATTACAAGTTAATTATCACTTGCTTCGGTGAAGGAAAACATCGTGAGGAAACCTGCACACCTGAGAGTTCTCCATAATGTTCTCAAAGGTGTGTGAAGTCTACCAATCCGCACTTGGCCAGCGTGGTAGACTATGGCCTGTACCCCTCACATTGTGAGAGGAGACCCCGAGCCCAGCAGTAGGACAATAATGGGTTGCTGCTTTGCTTTTTTTTTTGCTTTGCTACAGCGGAGGACGGCGTACGAGGGGGAAGGGGCGCGCTGGCCGCGGCACGACCACTACCACGATCAGACGGGCTACCGACGCCGCGACGCCACCCTTAACGCGCGCACCAAGTGTCGCGTCCTGTTGCACAGACGGCACATGGTTAATTATAACATTATTATATCTTTATCTCCAAAAGTATTACAAGTATCCAAGTAAACAATTGTTTTACTTATAATCAACCAGCAATAGTTAATTATGGTTTTTTTGATTCAGATTTACAAAGTATTAGCAGGGTACGTACAATCTATAACCTCTAATAAAAACTATAAACCTCTAATAAACATTCTGCTAGCACTTTAATTAGATTACTAACCTCACTCGTATCGCTCAATACAACATTTCTATAAGCTGTCGCTGCCTTCGAACATGGAAGTAGGAAAAATCGAAGGCATTCGTTAATAATTACCAATGCAATTACTGACCTAAGACTAGGGCTACGGACGTGTACGCAAAACGACGACGACGCTGTAAAACGTGCCGACAATGGCCGCTCGCTACGGACGCGACGTTTCTCGTAGCTCGTAGCGTGCCCGAAGCGAACACAAAGCGGAGAAACTTGGTAAGGACACTAAGGACGTGTATTGTACGTTTACTCTCAACAATAAATGGAATAAATATTTTCCAATGAATTTATTGAATATATAGGTCAATATTTTTAATAATAATAGCCTGAAAACGGACGGCATTGCTATCACCACTCAGGCATATCGGTCACACCATTGGCATCGCCCATTGTGTACTTGTTAACTAGCTTTCTGAAACTAGTATTGAAATATTAAACGAGACTGATTATAATAGTCAGTCCTAGTTTGTTGTTACAGGTTATACCAAAAAATAAAAGATTGACTTGGACTCAAGGTCGGATGAAGTTCTATGCATCCCAAAATTTACAAATACTGTATCTCACCGGTAACAACCCAATCTCGACTAAAACTTATGTAATATCCAATAAAGAAGTCACATAAAATAAGGCTTAAACTAACCATGCCGGGTAGGTTATTTATTTAAGTCGTGTCTGGCAACACTTCTGCTCTGAAAGTTGGGCAATATTTTTTGTTTGACAAATGGCCACGGAAACGGGACTTCGGTAAAGTTTTACCTCCATTAATACGACGAGCTACTCTGTTACTCCTGACGGGTCGAGCATTTTGCAACCCATATTATGTGCGTAAATGAATAGAGATTTTTACCGTTTTTCCCACAGTTTATTACAAGTTAACTGATCTGGTAAACGTTGTTGTACAAAATATAGTAACAATATTGTGGAATTTAACAGTGGAGAAATATTTTTTTCTTAAAAACCATCAAGTTTTTAGAAGTAACACAATATTTAACAGATATCAATAATGTGTAATTATGAATGTAGCAAACGATACCGAAATGAAACTAATATCATTTCCTAAGTCCATCTCGAATTTGTAGCGCTAAATTGATTAAATTATTTATTATTCAACTGCCTGTATGACATTTTTTTATGTAATAAAATTTGATATTATTATGCAAAAAACATTTTTTACTGTTTTTTTGATGGTAAAATTAAAAGTAAATAAATAAACAGCAATATAATATTACCATGAAATATTTCCCATGAAATGGATAGCAAAATCGTGGATAAAATTCACTTTATATATTGCTACCGACAGCTAGGCAAGTTACTCGTATTTTCATTTTGTAACACGTCAATTGTAATTTCATCACTCAAGCTCGCAAGCTTACGGAAAGCGAATTCAAATAATATACTTTGCCATGTAGTATTTTGCTTCATTTTTATTTGGTGTAATAACAATATCTAACTGGTTCGTGAGCCCAACGCCGCCAGAGTTTAGGTGCTTATTTTCTGACGGACAAAACATAATATACAATGGAGTACCTAGTATTAGCACAGAAGAAATAATACTTAGTACTTATACGAGTAATAAGTAGTATTAGTGTATACAGTGCGTTCACTGTGTGTTACACGTTTGTAAATATAGCTAATCTAAGCCGTGGGCCAATCACAATCTGAAATTATTACAGTACACCTTCAATGGGCAGTTGGTAAAAACTCTAGACGTCTGGCGCAAAAAATTTTTTTTTTCAAACGACTGCACTGTCGTAGCTGCTCAAGTTAGCTGATATTTACACGTTCAGTGTACACAGTATTAATTATGTACTACTCCTCTGTTGTATCTTATACATTTTGTCCATCAGAAAATAAGTAAGCTATGGCGGCCCTGGGCTCTTGAACCGTTATGCATTGTGCGATTAGGGTAAAATAATGGTAAGAATGGAAATTCTATTCATAGGATAGTAATTAGTAAAGGTTGATCTACTTTTCTTAAGTTAGTGCAATTGATGTAAGTATGTATATTATTTTTATTTTTGATTGAACAAGACAACCAGGCTCTTAAAAAACCAAATATGGTAAACATTAAATTTGTAAAATGGCTTACTATTATCCTATTTATTTGCAAACAAAAAGAGAAATCCGAAGAGTATGAAATGCGACACGAGAGCACGTTACTATTACATCATAAATTGTTATGGTGAACATTCCTGGACAGCAGGTATCAGAATCATTTGAATTAATTACATATCTATTCTAGGCCAGCGAGCCGAGTAATACTTGGGTAGCTCTCAGTTTCGTGACGTATGCAGTCGGTAGCATCCTCTCCTAAGAGCGAGTGACCGCGGCCCGCACTCAGAATACCGGAAACTATACCGAGCGTGCAAGGGCGTGCGTTGCATACCTCGTTTAATTCAATTTTAAGATGAGAACTGAACAAAATGTCTCACACCATATATAGTTATTGTAACTAATCTGTATTGTATCTAGTCACTGGATGAAATGTTTAGATGCAATTATTTGTTAGTACATTAGAATACGTCTCACTTAGAGGTTAATATTGCACGGTGTAAACGTCCACGCCCGAATGTAGCGTAATACGAAGTTATCAGATTTGAACTATGGTGTAATTTGATTTTCCGACCAGGTAATAACAATTAAAATAATTTTATTATGTATACTGTTATGTTTCTAATTCTTAGAAAAGAACAACTTCTCTACTGTTGCACTGCTGCTAATTCTCGGAAGTATTAAAAAGATAAAATGAGATAAACTTGAATCGCGCCATCGGGCTCTTAATTATATTTTCCGGTATAATATAAAAAAGGAATACAAAAGAAGTAAACATACTCAAACCAAATATTGTATCTTTTTCAGCGTTACCTAGTTAAACATTAAGGTGAAGTGCTCAATGTTTGTGTTAGTCTTAAATGATCGAAAAGTTAAACAACGTCAGAAACGGTGGAAGATAAAAAGAGTGCTTTTAGTAAACATTTTTGTTCAGTTTCGTGCTACGAGAAGCCTGCGGGCCTATTATGAACTTTTATACAACCATTCATGTTCCAGGCAATTCATTTATCGGGCTTTAAACGACGTATGATTGGCTAAAAAGTGTCACGTGACCGCTTTCGTAACACGAATTTGACGTTTACACTGGAATTTGGCTGGAATTAAGAGTTCATAATAGACCCGCTGTTCTATCTTACATTCTGTCCGGATGTTATTGTTAAAAAGACGTCTTTTTAGCGCTATTAAAAGGTTTTCGAGAGAACTGATAACTTTCATCAAGGTTTTTATCGCAATAAAAACTCGCAAATATAAAAAAAAATGCAGTTCTTAATACTAGGCTGATGACTCTGGCGCTTTTTAAACCACTAACTAACAAACAAGCAATAAACCGAGTGGTAACTACCGCCTCAGGTCTTTGGGTTGCAACAGCAACAACCACTTACCAATAACGCCTTACCAGCCAAGAGCGACAGAATGATGCGCTTTATACAGGCTCCCCGGCCATAAAAATAAATATGAAAAAAAATCTTGCAGCTTGCACGCAATCGTCTAATGAAGCGCTGCGTGGAGAGTAGGCCTTATGATGATAATCATCATTAGTTAATTGTTTCTTCTAAGTTGTAGTTTTTCTTGTACATGTTTTGGAGTAGAATGTTAAGTACGTATGAAAGTATTTTAAAGATTACTAAGAGATAAAAATAATATTGTTGCGGAATAAATCGCTCTATACTTTTAGGGTTGAAAATAAAGCTTTGTAGCATACCCTAGGTTATGCGTCTCAAATATAAAAATACGTGTAACGTCGCCAAGGAACTTAGTGGGTCAAGCTTCAAACCCTCTAATACAAGAAGCCTTTGTGTTACGATAGAACAATAACGCTATTTCTATACTATTGCGGAGCATAATAAATTTATAGGGAAGATAAAAAGACGGCAAAGCCTAATGATCAAAAGAAGCGTAATGTGAACTAGCTATGTGAGCAATACAACATATCAGTAATACAAATATTATGATAAAGTTTGAGAGAAATCATAAGTCTTTCTTTTTCTTCTCTCTTTCATGGCCGGCAACACAATGCATTTGGTGTTACTGATGTCCATGGGCGACGATAGGATTTTATAAGCATCCTAATTTTGTAAGACATTTTGAACGCGATTGATACTCATAATTATATTGTTTTATAAATTATAATTTATAAAACAATAATTATTGATGTCTAAAATAATATGATTATTTAACTTACAGTCAGTTTTTCTCATCCACTCGTTCTACGTATAAAAAACTACCTTGTATAACTTGTATACAGAGCTGATATACAAAATATCAATATGTGAACATACTTTTTAGGTTGCAGTGTAACGTAAATTATGTCTTAAATCTTATTCAGATGAATAGAGATTTTCTTTAAAGAAAATTACGTAGGTATTTAATTATTACGTACACTCACCACCGTACCACCCCACTAAGTCGTAATGTTGGTTTTAAGTGCGTTTGATAAAACAGTAGAAAATTAACTATGAAAATTATATTCGTTGCCTAAATTTCTGTTCCAGGAAAGATCCCTAGAGGAGTGAATGAAGGTAAATGGTAAAACCCAATGGCCCTAGTAAGCTACGCGTTTCAGCCCTCCAGTGTCATTTTGAATAATATTTACTGTATTTTCTGTGTTTCGTGGAATTCCTGGATTTTACAAAGCACAGCGTACTTAAATGTTTTGTATCTTCAAGTCAGATGGATAAAAGTGACAGAAATTTTAATATTTACCTTAATTCGACAAAATTAATCTTACAAGTTATCTACATTTAAGTACCTAACCGAAAAACGAGCTGACGATCTACCATCGCTGCCATCGCCACCCATGTACATCAGGAATACCAAAGGCATCACCAATGCGTTGCTGACTAAGAAAGAAGGGAGAGAAAGAAAGAAAAGCTGGTTATCAACCCCCAACAGGAACACGACGAGTCGTTTGACGGCTGACTGAAACAACGTGGTTGCAGCACTTGTAGCCAGGTAGGCTTCAGTGACTCTATTTGGTATACTTACATATGATCATATTGCATAATCCATGATGTTTTCGATGTCCTTGGAAGGCCCTGACTGCTTACTTTTAGGTTAATAGTTTGAAATAAAATAAACATGTTTGCATTTGATTTCTCGATTTCATACACGATGTATTCGCAGAATTATTTCAATTCCATATATCGTATTATAAACGGTTGTCTATGAAGCTGAAAGGGCATTTTCATAATGTTAATACAAAAACTACTACTCCTAAATAATTTCAGGCAATCCGCACTTAATGATTTCGTAGAAGTACAATTATGTACTATTATGTCTACTGTGGTAAAGGTTACAAATAATAAATTTTAACAAGATAACAATGTTTTCTTCGAAAACTTTTTAATAGGTCTGTTACATAGAAATATGAACTTAATTAAATACGATGAGAAAATGATAGAATGGGTAATAATAGTAAAATAAATATAGACAGCAAAGAGTCTACAATATGAGTTTATATTGATTTAATACTAAAGTTCTTAAGTTCAGAAGTATTTCTAAATAACTTTTGATGAAGGATTTAACTAAAATCATTGAAAGTTGAAGAACAACTTCAATAGAAGGTATTTATATTGGCAGACAGGCAACCGGTGTTCCTGAGGGTTCCTAGTCCTAAAAATAAACGAAAGTTTCACAAGTGAGGCGAGGATTGGAAAGATAATTTACCCTTATTGGTAAGAATGAGATGATAACTAGACGTTTAGTATTCTAGCCGCGAAAGGTCGATCCACCTGCTTTTCATATCACGACATTCGACGACCGCAGAGTCGACAGCGCTTCCCTTCTTGAATGACAATTCTTACCCATAAAAATCAATTGATTGCGACAAGAACATTCCTGGAACCATAAATTGACATCCGATTTTAAATTTTTTGAACTGAATTAATTTAATTAACCTAAGGTAATGGTATAACATTTCTTTAATCCTTTATCTTACTTTTTATTGTTGAGTCCACAAATGAGCATAATATATATTTGGGTTATTTTTTCCAACTTTCATATCACGTCATTGAGTATTTTTGTACTGCTTTTGGGACAGCCTGTATTTAAATTTTGATACAGTAAACACTTCGTGTCTACGCCACAGAAATAAATACATATACACAGAAATCTATCTTCATACATGTATTTAGATACATGTATATGGTCTTCGTCATTATACCAGCAGCGCGAGGACTGCCAGAAGAGTCACTCGCAGATAGCCGCATTGATCTGAAAAATCAATATTCCTAGGCAACAGGAATCCAACCCGCTGCATTTTGAAAAAAACACAACCCGTATTATTAGGTACACCATTCGATAGTATTGCTAATAAGGATCGAATTAGCAAAATGGCAAGTAGTGTCATACGGCAAACTTAAGGAAAAAGCAAATTACCATTGAAGTATAATGTCACAAAACAGACATCTCGAACAAAATATGTGTCCCGCCCGGGAGGTTCAATTTTCAAAATTGAGCCCCCGTTCTCTTTTCAAAATCGAACGAATCGATTCAATATTGAAGCCACGTGGCGCCAATGCATTGGGACATACATGGTGTTCGCGGAGTCGGTTCTATACGCTAGTAATAATACTTCAATGATTTTTACATACATATTTATTTTTCAAAAATCCAACGATGCAGTTTAATTTTTATCAAAATCGGGCCCGAAACTCATTTGAACACTTTTCGCTATTCCTCATAGTTTCGATTTTCGCCATCCACGCCCACAATTCACCCTGTATAGTTACTTCTATTCTTTTTATTTCTTATGTTCCTGCACTGAACTATTGCGCCTAAGTTTTACTACTACATAATCACTGAAAAACGCACGTCCAAAAATGTATGTCCAAGGCGGTATCGATCACGTGACACTGGAGGCTATAATGTAATCCGAGTCCACAGTAATTTAGAATGCTGCAATGTTGCTAAATGTTGGTATTCAATGTTCCACAATGATCGACGTTCTTGGCATACCTGGTTCTATACGCATAAATCAATAGAAGGTATATAAACCCAAATTCCTAAAAATCGCTAAAATTAATAGTTACAACATGTAAGAATGGGGCTTGTAATTTTGGGTGTAAAGTTGTGGTAAAGTCCCCATCCATCTTGAATCTCAGTCAAACTCGTACACGAAGCATCTGGACAACGGAGATCAGATGAGAGGGATTTTATTATATAAAATAAGAATAAAAAGTAAAATGCTTATATTACTAAAATAGGTATGACTATTATAGATGAGGTAAGAATATTTAATAAGTAAAATACAGCTATATAAATAAATGCATTAACAGTTACCAGAACCAGATAAATCAGTCAGCAATGCATACTGTTAAACATCTCCAGTTCCAAAATCAAATTTAATCCTGTTTTGTTTTCATGTATTCAGCGCGTCATAAAAAATCGCTTTCAAGGTGTTTTGATAATGCTCCAAAAGAAGGAAAACGTCAAAAATTTGCTGAGATTCAGGCGATTTAATAACCTCCTCCTTTTTTTCAATGTAAATAAAACTATGGATGTATAAGAAAATAATGCTTGCGAATGTATAAGAACCTTTAAAATGTATTCATTCAATTAAAGTAAAATATTAAGAATACAATAGTAATTTGTATATTTAATATTAAGTAAGGACTTAGTACAATTTTATTCTTGTTTCACCCCGATTGACCTCCAAGTCGACTGTCGACCTGAAGAAGGCAGATGGATGGACTGCTTGGAGAGATGGGTTCAGAAGTCAGTAGGTTCAGGACTGGTCAGACTTTTGTATGTACTACTAGCATAGAATTTCTTTTTTATTCTATTTTTTTGGAAAAGCCGAAAAACGAGCTGACGATCCACCTGATGATAAATGGTTATCGTTGCCCTCAGACATCAGCAAATTGAAGTACTTAATGAAAGACACATTTATTTTCTATAAGAAATAATTCTGAAGTCCACGCAGACGAAGTTGCGGGCCTTTTATTTCTTTAATCTGAGGTTGCGGGTATAAGCTTGTATATAATAGTATAAACATGTAGAGAACAGATTGTGGGAAGAAATAAAAATAATTCCTATTCAAATCGCTTTGTCCTCACTTGTTAGATTCGTTATTATAGTTCTATAATCGAACTAGTAAGATGTTTTTCTTTCTCATTTGTTTGACCGTGGAACTACATAACTAATGAATTAAAAAATAATTCTACTCAAAAGGGTAGTGTGAATGGATCTTCCTCTCATTTTCATATCATGTACTCCAAAATATCTTAACTATTATTTTCTAAGCAATATCGAAATTACTTTGAAAAAGACGTTTCGCTCTCGGCCTATCTGGTCCCGCGCGCTGCGTCGCCGTTCGCTATGTACTATGATAAAACAATTTATTGATACAATATTGGGTAAAGCTCGGTATGTAGGGTATGTACGGATAAATGCCGGAGTCATTTGTTATGAAGTATTTGGTCTTTACCCAGAATGATTGGGTAATTTTAACTCGGGTAAAATTAAGTTCACTTCTAGTATTACCCGTAACATAATAACATAAGGAGAAAATATGATCTCTGGTATATTGGAATATATGTTAAATTATAATAATGATGATTACATTAGATTTTATCTTAGGACGAATATTGTGAATCGAATCGAATCCCCACAATAACAATAAAGCTTAGGCCCAATCTCTATGCATATAGATGTGAGCCTTTGTGAGAACTCGCGACTCCAATACAATTAAGTAAAAGAAACGTTTAGTTATCGTAGGTACGTTAAATATTTATTAGTACAACTTTTGTGAATCCCTGTTAACCCCAATTTTCAGATACACATAAAATTGAGGAGGTAACATAAACATTTTACCTCTAATATTTTTCTAAAGTACTAATAATATAATCAAAAAAAAACATTTTAGAGGTATAAAAAGTGGTAATAGGAAACTTAAGTATTATTACGCAAGTAACGATTTTCATTTCGTTCGTTTTTCTGTCAGTTTAATACATTATTTGCGTTTCTGGTATTAGATATTTAATTGTTTTACAGCTTTTTTAGGGATCCGAACGAAAAAAACAAAAAACGGAACGCTTATAGGATCACTCGTGTGTCTGGGCGACCGCCCTTCACAGCCAATTTTCTCTGAAATTACTGGACCAAATGAGTTGAAAGGTACTTATTTTGAATATTATTTTTTATATGTATTTTGTGACCCAAATTATACCTTCGTGTATAATGAAAATAAGTTGAATCCTAAAAAAATTTTTTTTTTTTAAACGCTTTTATTTCAATAATGTTTAGTTTATAAAATTAGCTACAAGTTGTGAAAATTTCAAGTCTCTACGTAAAATAGAACATAGAGAATTATGCGTCTAAAGTCTGAAAATCGTTTTTTTTAATTTAACAACAAATAAACAATGAAAATTAGTTTAAAATATGATTTTCGTGTATTGTCATCGGAAATACACATGTCTGCCAAATTTCATCAATTTTCATTAAAGGGAAGTCATTCAAATTAACGTTACAAGATTTGATGCTTTGAAGATTTGATGCTTTGATGCTCCGAAGTGAAGCTAAATAAGTTGAATCCTAAAAAAATTTTTTTTTTAAAACGCTTTTATTTCAATAATGTTTAGTTTATAAAATTAGCTACAAGTTGTGAAAATTTCAAGTCTCTACGTAAAATAGAACATAGAGAATTATGCGTCTAAAGTCTGAAAATCGTTTTTTTTAATTTAACAACAAATAAACAATGAAAATTAGTTTAAAATATGATTTTCGTGTATTGTCATCGGAAATACACATGTCTGCCAAATTTCATCAATTTTCATTAAAGGGAAGTCATTCAAATTAACGTTACAAGATTTGATGCTTTGATGCTTTGATGCTCCGAAGTGAAACTAAATAAAAGCGTTTAATAAAAGCGTTTAAAAACTAGGTATAATTTAAAAAAATTAACGAAATCCAAATTAAAAAAAAATGTTTTGCAAACCATATCGTGTATCATGTCAAATGAAAGGACTCATTTCAAATGTATTTTGTTATAGTTCTACAATGGAAAGTTTTAAAATTATTCAAGAAAACGAAAATTAAAGAAGAAAATTGACCATTCCCCGCCTCCATTCCAATATAATATTACCTATTACATTACAACATTACCTATTTACCTGTATAAATAAATAAAAAATAAACATCAATCTCCAAATATTATCTCTAAAGATATTAAACGCTGGGACAATTAAACACATATACAATGTACGTATGTAATATTTTGTTAGCTGCCTTTAATTAACTAATTTGGTAATGTTATGTAAATAAAGCAGCAATTTAAACCATTGCGTGGTTTAATTTAACTAATATATTACGCAACGTGACTAGTTGGCGTTCGATTAATTCGTACAGAACTATCTGGTTGCGAAATATAGAGTTGCATATTTCAATTGAAATCATGACAATTATATTATTATATTATATTGTAGCAGTGATAGCCTAGTGGTTAGAACGTTGGTCTCCCGAACGCGGGGGCCCGGATTCAAATCCTGGCACGCACCTCTAATTTTCAAATATTATGTGCGTATTACAATTTAAATATCACTTGCTTCGGTGAAGGAAACATCGTGAGGAAACCTGCACACCTGAGAGTTCTCCATAATGTTCTCAAAGGTGTGTGAAGTCTACCAATCCGCACTTGGCCAGCGTGGTAGACTATGGCCTGTACCCCTCACATTGTGAGAGGAGACCCCGAGCCCAGCTGTGGGACAAATTATGGGTTGTTGCTTTGCTTTGCTTTTTTTATATTGTTATAGTATTACGAGTATAAATATGAAAGTTTGTGAAGATGTTTGGATGATTGTTCTTCAATCACGCCACAACTACTGACCGATTTGGCTGAAATTTCGAATGGAGATAGTCTTTATTTTTCCTGGATTAACACATAAGCTACTTTTTACCCCGGAAAAGTTCAGGGTTCCCGCGGGATTTGTAAAAATCGAAATCTACTACGGGCGAAGCCGCAGACAAAAGCTAGTTTGTTTATAATTTCTACCAAAATTGACTGAACTACACGATAGAAACAGGGCACACTGAAAACCAGCGGTTGGGGCACTCTGCCACAACTAATGCTGATTGTGTTCCTTTTTCGACGTGTTTCGCAACAAACTTTAGCTTCTCATATTTTGTTTTTTTTTTAATAGCATGCATTTTTGTTATTTTAGTTTAATTTGTTGTGTAAACTGGCGAATTAAAGTTATTCTATTCTATTCTATTCTAAAATACTTAATATATGAAGCGCTCATATACCGGCGGCTTGTGTCGATCCTGTGATGAACCAACAGCGGGCGATGTCGGTTGTTAGATGGATGATCCGACCACTAGAGGCAAAATTTCTTGAGCGCTTCCATGCTTCGAAGGACACGTAAACCGACTCATTCGATAGAAATCGTTAATCTAAGTCGCGGGTCTTTGGGCGGCATAAGAATATCCAACACTTGGCTTGGCCATTAAACCTTTCATCATTCCGCACTGGAGCAGCTAGGATAATTAATGTGGTTAGACATAGTCGATTTTACTTCTATTATCATTTTATTAAAGATACTGCATCATTCAAACCAAGAGCCAACACAAACACACACAATAATAATAAAATTATGAACACAATGCTAGAGCAATTTAGATCACATACATCTTTTCTTTTCTTTTTTTTTAAACTTTGAAAGATATGAAAAATCAATTTACTTTTCACACATTAAACCAATTAGGAATTCACTTTGGGACAGATCAAAGCGATAAAAATTACCAAATTGTATTTCGAAAATCATTTGCGCCTTTTGATATAAAATAATTACCTACTTACGATATCATATTGAAGTCAACGTATTGAATAGAGTTTTATTATGTAAATAAAATATTTATTTACGGTCTGTGATTAAGTACTAGCACAGTGTTATTTATTTATTAGGGAATTCAATTTTGCGTCGACGAAAACGGTCCAAAATTAGACAATGCAATAAAACCGTGAAAGACATTCTTGGTCTTCTTCGGCTGAATGCATCTGAATACTTTTTGTGTTGATGTAGATGGTAAATATAGTCTGAGCCAGAGATTCTTAAAGGTAAGGTTCATATTTTTGGCCCTCAAAAATAGTTTTCTTAAACAATCGGGGATAACTTGTCTCCAATCTATGGAAGTCACCTACGCTTTTACCAAGAAGCAAGCCGTCAATAAACTAATTTGTAACTGGCTCTCCAACTGCCAATGTATTCTTCATAACACATCATCATCATCATCAAAACAAATAATAATCCTACTATTGTATTAGCTTCGACACCGCCTTAGATGTCAAAATAATAAGGGGATGCGCATACGGAGGGTTACTATAGTTAAAAAAGTTTTAGTTAGTCCCAAAAGACAAGTACAAAAATTACTTGGCAATGCAAAAACTTTAGGAAACACTGGTCTAAACAACTGAATCATGATTGCAGCACAGCTCAAGGACACCTGCTTAATGCAACGGTTTATATCGATCTCAACCAAGAATGGAGACGTAACACTGCATCATGATACAATAATGAAATATTTGAACTAGTTATACTTTTTGTTTTTGCAGTGCTGTTACTTTGTGACGTCAAAAGAAAATATATTGAATGCAAGTGACAATCGGTCTAACGAACTATATGCTAAGTTACAGCTAGTTATTAAAAACATTTTAAAATCTACTCAACTAAGAGCTTGTGAGCATAATGTGTGTAATTAACACTAAATATTCGATTCATTATGTGAACATTGTTTCCCTTTTATCAATTACTTTAGTGATGAAACTTGAATAGCTAAATGTTTTATGTGACTGGCCGATAAACGAGCAGACGGGCATCAGATGGCAGGTACCACAAATGGACTGCACAAATCCCAAAAAGATACGTGTGATACGTTACCGGTCAAAAGGAAAGTGGAGTACTCATTTATTACTGACTATGACACTGCAACTGAAATAATGCAAAAAACAACCATTTCAAGGTTGATTCTAGTGGTACGGTACATTAAGTATGGTAGTCCGAAGAAAACCAGCGTGGTCAAATACAATATAATGCTCTCTGGCTGTAATTGGTACAAGCCCAGATATTTATGGACTTATTGATCGTGAGTTTAATAGCGTAAATATTGAAGACTTTCTGCAATAAAAGGAGGATTTGGTTTTTCTTTGCAAGCATACCAGGGAAAAATTTGAACCCACCAATCCACTGTTCGGTATCGTAAAAGTTTCCGTAGCAAATATATTATCTATGTTACAATAAGTAAGTCTAGTTACAATAAGTAAGTAGTTTTTAATAATCTCAAGTAAATAGAAAAAAGTGTACAAGCTGCAATAGATTTAATAACAAAAATAAATACACACACTGATCAAAAAAATTGGTTGTCTGTAAAGTCGGTTTACGGACAATGGTTTTACGTGATAACGTCTATTTCGTAGAAGAATAATTTATGATATAAATATTGTCAATTCGCACATTAGGAACGGGAAATAGAATTACAAAAATTACAATTTTACATATTAAATTACAGATATATATTTCGTTTTATTATAATATTAGTACTTGCGTTATTAGTACTTATTTGAAATCTTCAGTTACGTATTTGTGTGTTTTTAAAATCTATCCGTAATCACGTATTTGCATAATTACGTAAGAACGTAATGGAAGCCCTACGCACGGAGCCGCGGTGCTACTCGCCAGTTGTGTCAGCTTGAACATGGCTTGACGCGCCACCGCGACCCGCGTATCTAGCTAGATTATAATATTAAATTTCATACTAACTATACGATTTTAAACATATTTGAGTTGAAAATTTGGTTTAAATCGTTTTAAATATCAGGAGCTGCGCGACATCTGTGATTTTCTTGACTACAACTAAAGTCCGAGTCGATGTACTGTGTAAAGTTCTTTCAAGTAGTTCATACCTATAAACAGAGATGAAGCTATTGTAGATTTTCGTTTTCATATAATAATAATACGTACGAGCTACGAGAAATCTTTTCTTTTCAAAAGATTGTAAAATAAATATCAGGAGCTGCGCGACATCTGTGATTTTCTTGACTACAACTAAAGTCCGAGTCGATGTACTGTGTAAAGTTCTTTCAAGTAGTTCATACCTATAAACAGAGATGACGCTATTGTAGATTTTCGTTTTCATATAATAATAATACGTACGAGCTACGAGAAATCATTTCTTTTCAAAAGATTGTAAAATAAAATAAAAATGAAATGAAATACCACGTTTTCGAGAATGCCTTCCAAGCGGACCGATTACGCTTGAGTGGGAGAGAGACGGCCGGTCTAGCGTGCCTCTCTCTCTAATGCTGCGCGCGCTTCCGTGACGTTACTCCGGCCGTTACTCGGTTTTCGTGAATGCCTCTCAGGCTCATCGTCTTTATAAACGTTATCACGTTAAAAACATTGTCGTAGCGATATTTATACATATTATTATGAAAAAAGCTTTCGATACAATAAGCCATCAGAAGTTTACAGAAAAGTTACATTCGGTGTAAGAGGTACTTCCCTAAAAATGTTTTCCTCGTACCTAAAAAATCGAGGCTAAGTTGTAAAAATAGATAAATTCACCAGCACCTCCCAATTTTTTAATTTTACTTTTTATTTTAAGAGGAGCTTTTTGAACGAAATTCTCAGGTTAGATATTAATTAATGTAGGTAAAGTTGTTAAAGTAAAAAGTAAAATTAAAAAATTGGGAGGTAATTTTTTAATTTTATTTTTTATTTTAAGAGGAACTTTTTGAACGAAATTCTCAGGTTAGATATTAATTAATGTAGGTAGAGTTGTTATCCAAACACAAAGTTGGCTTAGTGCTAACAAAAGTAGTACTCTATCTAAACAAACGTAAAAGCATTTTACAGAACCTAATTTGCTCACTAAACTCGTTCAACAGTCATCTGGCATACCTATGTATAATTAAGAGCCTTGATCTGTTATGAACGCACCGCTGAATACAGCGCATTTCCCCTTCGAGTGGGTATTATCCAAAATTTTCCCATAATAAAGTTACCTAAATCATACTTTTCACAATATTTTTGATCTAACTAAATGTATTATAACTGAAAACATGTTTACCTAAAGCACGTAGCACGGAATCTGAATTGATGTCATACTACCCACATACGACATGTTACATACAACTTATTGGTACTGGTTTAAAACAAATTAAAGGTCTCATCCGGGCAGACCTATTTTATCACAAATACAAAAAATATTTGTAAAGTCATCAACTCATCATTGTTTATAGATATACAGAGAACTCGCTAAAGGTATGAATGAATGATTATGATGAATGCATGGATTGAATATAGCAGCGTTATTTTACCTGTGTTTATTACATTAATTATATTGACAGTCACGATCAAAACCGGCGTTGTATCTCAGCTGATCGAGACAACGCGTGTGCGCTGGACCGGAAACAGTGACGCAAGAAATCGATCAAGAGAATTATGTTCAAACAAAACTCAATGGAAAAAACGAGAGCGACGCCTTCGCAACGGCACCTTGACACGAGACGCCCTTGACTCTGGTGAAAACGGACACTGCGGTCGCTTGTCTCATCCTTAACCCAATACGCTTATGTATATATGACTATAGGTATTTGGATACATTGGATTCCAGATGTATCCTATTAGGATACGAGATATTTTTTGTATTATCAGAGATCGCGAGCATGAATGCCAAGCTATCAAGGAATGACAAAGAGATTAGTGGTCTATTTATGTGTCGGAATCTCTTACTAAGTAGGAATTACTATTACTTAGCTACTGTTACGTGGTTTTAACGTCACAGCGAAGAAACAATTAACAGTTAGCTTCATCGCTTTTCCATAGCTGGTAACACACTAGGGCGCGGCTGGTGTTAAGGAAAAGTATGATTGCAGTGACCATCACATACCATCATCGGGCCTTCTACTCGTTTGCTAAAACAAATCTTGTCATTTGAAAAATAATAATGAAAATAGCATACACCTAAGTAGTAGTAGGAGCAATACTGTATAATATATAGTACTCTAAGGTGGTTAGGTAGACGAGACAGCGCTTAAAAAGTAAATAAGACAATCGTCACTTGCGAATATCGGAAGTTTTAAACTCTATAACTTACGACTTTAGAATTTAGAATGTATTTTGTGTCGACAAGGTTTAACGACTGCTACATAATTCTAATAGATCGCCTGTTTTTGTTAAAGAACTGTCGAGTCCATAAATTTTGCAATTATAAAGTTAATTCACTTTTGTCGATGAGTAACGATTGACAAAACAGTAAAGACAGTAAACAACGTGACAGTAAAGAACGAAATAATAATATTGGCACATCAAACCAATTAATGACGGTACCAAGTGTACTTGTCAAGTCTGCAGTTTGAACTGTCATGCAGTTTGACTTGACGCGCCATCCAGTGTGCATGAGATAACTTAGCCAGATAGCTTACAGAGACCATACACGATCAAGTATACTGGATGCCGCGTCAAGTCCGCTTGACGCTTGATCAAGTACACATGATCGTGTATGGTCTCTAAAAAAAGCGAATCTGTGCTTATTCCTACTGTCTTTACTGTCTTAATATTTGGTAGGAGAATTCTAAATTAAAGAAGTCAATGAATCCTAACTAAAAAGTGAGAAATAAAAAAGATATTAAAAAAACAAGAAACCCGACTGCATAAAAAATACTTAAAAGAAAAAAAACAAGCCCAATAGTTTAGAATTTTGTTCAAAGTCAAAGTCAAAATATTTTATTCATATAGGTATCATTGATATACTTATGCACGTCATTTTTTGGCTTTTCGGACGGTGCTTTGTCGTACCACCATAGAAGGATTAACAGTCGGGACCAATGAACTAATATACTAAGTCGGAACCCATTAAAATTCTACAGGGTTGCTTCGGAAAAAACAAACAAGATTTGATTGGTTGAAGAATGGGTCCCGACTGTTAATCTTTCTATGGTGTAGTTTTTCAGTATTACTTTTAACAAAATTCTGATCTATTGGGCTTTTTGTTATCTTTTTTCTTTCATTAGTTTTTTGCTTTTTTTAATTATTTTTTTAGTATAAATTTTAATCAAGATTTACATTTAATTCATTTACCATACGTGTAGCAGGCTTCTTTTACAAACATTTTGGCAATTACATGATTTTAAGCTTAACTCATCGTGGACTGAACACATTTTTAGTATAATACGGGTACTCACGATATATATTTTATACGCCGATAATTCGACCCAGTTGCAGGGATCGTGGTCACGGCTAGATTATGGTATACGCTGTGCCATTAAAAAAACGAATCTAAAATGGCGAAAATTACCAATCCCCTCACTCGCACGTTATACCTGTCTTTAGCGTGCGAGTGAGCGGGAATGATAATTTCCGCCATTTTAGACTCGTTTCTTTAATGGCGCGGCTTATAGCGCGGAGAAACTTGACAGGTTGACAGACGACATTGATTATTATTAGTCTTTGACGGATGTCAGAAACCGGATGCCGGATGTTGGATGACGTTTGACACTAGTACATCTGCGAGCACTATTAAATACAGTATTCCATGATTAAATACAATAGTGATAAATACCTCGTAGATGCACATTTTCAACACTACTTACTATTATATTTACAACACAATACAATGGGTACTTCTGGTACTCATTAGGATTATCCTCAAAATAGTGTAGAGATTTTTTTTTATTTTTTTTCTTTTTCGGGACAAAAGCAAAATTCCTGTAAACAAATCATATTATAACAAACACATTGTACACTATTAAATTAAATACCATAATTTTTATTCATCCGTTGTCATCACTACTGAGTAATTACACAAAGCCAATTATTCTTTACACTACAAATAAATGATTATTATAAATTCAATCTTATATGAAAAGAATTGCTTTTGTCAAAATTTTGATGCAATGCTTTCAAATTTAACACGGGTAAATAAACAGTATTAAAATTAGCTTTAATGAGTTCCACGTGATTATTAATAACATTATAACAATGAAATAGATCCAGGTCACTTGCCTTGCTGCGGCCGTCAATTTTTGGTTGCCCTGACATTAAAAGCATACAGAATGTTCTGTGGCAATACTATATAAACTAAGTAACACTTGCAACAGGTATCATTTGGCAATCGCAGAGATCCAGAAGAAGAAACAACATGAGGAGTTTCACTTTCTTTTGTCTTGTGGCAGTGGTAGCAGCTGCCTACGCAAGGGAGACGCGGTACAAGCGGGAGGCAGATCTCGTGGCAGCCGCCTCCAACCACTGGGAAAAGGGCGAAGGCGGTGAGCACTATGGAGATCATCACAACGAACATGGAGCTCATTCTGACAAAGGCTATAAGGGATACCACGAACAGGAACACGGCAAGAAAGGCTTCGTCGATGAAGAAGGTCATAAGGGATATTACGGCGAGGATGGCGGCGAAAAAAAGCACCACCATCACGATGATGGATATTACGGAGAACACCACCGCGGCGAAAAGGGAGCTAAAGGACACGAGTACGAGGAAAAGGGACACTTCCATAAGGGCCACTCCATCAAAGGACATCACGGCATCCACAAGCTAGATGAATTCAAGAAGGACAAACATTTCCATGACAAAAAGGGTGAATCTGGATTTGACGAGGGATACGGCGGTTTCCACTACGAAAACGGTTTTAAGGAGGGAGGTAGCTTCCATAAGGGTTACAAGGATGGCGGATTCCATGAAGAGGAGCACGGTAAGAAGGGCGAGCACGAGAAGGGAGGATACCACAATGACCACAAGGGATACAACGACGAAGAAGGCCATCATGAACACTACCACCACAATGAAGGACACGGTGATAAGGGTGGGCATGAGGAACATAAGGGTTGGGGTTGGGAAAAGGGACACAAGTAGAAATGATATCCCTTGTGATGACGACGAGATAAGACGATGACGTTATTTTGTTACTGTTATTTATTTTGTGATACGTGAATAAATATTATTGTACATTATATGTCTTATTGTTTAACCAGTTAAATTAAACCACACCAAAGTACACACAAATTACACCATAGGAAAATCTGGGAAATTGAGGAGAAAAACAATATTACACTACACCGCATTAGTGTGGTTGGATTAATAAACACAAGTAAAAAGTAAATAACAAAAATTTTATTTTTAATCAATAAAAACAAAACTAATTAATACATAGTATTAATTTCTGGTTAACTATAGATTTGAATAAGTAAGTTGAGTCTGTGTCTGTCCTGCCACAAGTCACTGCAGAAATCGCATCTTAGGAGGCCACCTAATCCCACCCAGCCGATCCAGCCACCAGCCAAGTAAGAGATCTGGAACCTAGGACCATCCTACTGTTCGTCCGAACAGTAGGACTTGGAGACCAGATCTAACTCAGAAACGGGTACGGCCACAATAGATCAAGTCTGGTCGCAGTGACCCCTGGGATGGTTAAATTACCCCTTTGTATTTAATTTCGCTAAAAAGATAGATAAATGTCCTATGAATATTATTATTTTATAAATTATTATTGAATTACATAATATTACCTACAAAAGCTCGCAAAAATGTTTGCAGCTATCTCAATGGGCTATTGAAATGGGTACCCCATTTTCGATAGTAAAAAGAGCAGACTTTTAAAACCAGGCTAGTGGCACATTTTGCCCTTTGATAGAATAATTGTAAATGTAAGGAAACAATAAAAACAAATGTAAATTTAAACTATTTATTTAAAAAAAACAGTAATTAATTCATAACATTTTTGAAATGACTGCCATTGACTGAGCTCTAAATGACATCCTTTGAGTCGTTCCTTGCACTTCCGAAAGGTTCGCTTCTATTTCTATAGCAGCAGCATCATTAGCGAAATTAAATAAAAAGAGTTAATTCTAAAAAAAAGTTCATTCAATTTCTTTAAAAAAATATCATATTAAATTTTTAGTAGATACCTCTATTAGATAAACTATGATAACAACTGGTAATTAAAAAACAGAATGAAAAAATATGTAAAAACAAAAACAATATTTTGAAAATAGTGCAGCAAGTCAGGTTTCTCTACAAAAAAAAATATAAAAGCCTATAAAAAACCAAACTGATAAGACCTGTACTTTAATGGTATTTGTTGATAGTTTTGTCCACATAATTAGGAGATGCTATAATCAGGAGTGCTGGGACACATTGTATATTAATGTGTAAGTAGAGGTAGCGAATAGTTAAAGTTAGAGCTCTGAGAAAAATCTCTGTTAGATTATAAGTCACTTAATAGGAAATTAGTATGTCAATATATTATGTTCAATTGTCTACAAGTCAAGACACACTACGTCACGCAATGATTCAAGATCGAGATATCTCTACAGGGTGAAAAAAGGACGATAGTTGAAGGAGTAACCTGAATATTGATGATGATAAATTTTACTGAAAAGAAACATTCCTTTATTTTCAAAACTAAGCATTCAAAGATGTTTTCTTAAGCTGGGTATCGAACCGATGAAATGTAAAAAAAAACATCCTGTATTTTTATGATGCCAACCGAAAGGGTCAATTTATATTAAATAACATAGTATCTTAAATTAAGGAAAGACCAAGAAAAAAAGAATTACTTGAAATTTTTTTCATGTAAAGTTCCTACTTGTAAAAGTAAATCATAAAATTACTAGTGTGTTACTACTACCTTCTAAGGCAATTTTTGGAATTAGGGGTCCGTTTGCGAACTATTTGGCTTTAGAGTGATAATTTTGGTTATAGTCAAGTATCCCCCTGCTGTTGGAGACAGTTGGAGAACCGTTCAGCCAGCATGTCTTACTCCTAAGACAAGTGAAAAAAATTCTCAAAAATAGGTTATATGATGAATTTACATGGAAAACTATTACGGCTATGTTAGCATAAGTAGTTAATGAGTAATAGTCGAAAAACTTACTACTTCGGAACCATACATTGCGCGTGACTTGACATGCACTTACCTGGTTTTTTTTTCATTACAAAGGTAAATAAACGTTTGAGGATTACAATATACATAAAAACCAATTTGGGTTAGACACGTGCTCTGCAACTAGAAGATTTGGCTCTAGTTCCGGTTTGAAACAAAAAATTCGCTAAACTGTAAAATTCACTGCAAATATGGAAGTGGAAATCTCTTCAGCGGTGCTCGCTGTAAAAACCTTGACACTACCGAACAACGCTAACATTTCCCAACCGTCGCGACTGCTACTATAAAATATCTTCGCCGTCAAAGCAAATTATCATTCACAGCTGCAGCTGCAACACAACAATGAGAAACACACTTCTTCTGGCTTTAGGGCTTGCGGCCCTTGTGGCTGCAGTCTCCGCTAGGGAGATCAGAGAGAAGAGGTCCGCTGATCTGGAAGCCGCAGCATCGGGCCATCACTGGGACAAGGGTGGCGGCCATGAAGGACATGAAGGTCACCATCACGACCACGAAGACCACGACCATAAGGGACACAAGGGACACCACGAACACCACCACGGCCACAAGGGACACCACCACCATGAAGGCCACAAGGGACACCACGGTGAACATGGTCACCACGGGAAAGGCCATCACCACGATGACGGCTACCATCACCATCACCACCACGGCGAGAAGGGCGACCATGGTCACGGACACGACGAGCACGGCCACTGGCACAAGGGCCACGACACAAAGGGACACCACGGGATCGAGAAACACGATGAGTTCAAGAAGGACAAGCACTTCCACGACCACCATGGCGACAAGGGCCACCATGAACACTACGGCGGACACCACCACGAAGGCGGTCACAAGAAGGGCGGTCACTTCCACAAGGGACACAAGCACCACGGACATCATGAACACCACCACGGCAAGGGAGGTCACCATGAGGATGGCGGTCACCACCACCACCATAAGGGACACCACGGTGAACATGGTCATCATGAGCATCATCATGGCCACCATGATCACGGAAAGAAGGGAGGTCATGAGGGCCACAAGCACTGGGGCCACAAATCTGGTCACTAAAATGTTACTAGTACCTTTGTTGTTATTTGTTGATATTTTTTTACAAACGAATTTTGTTATGATTTTTTTAAAAAAGAAAATATACAATTTGAAATAAGTTTGGTTTCCCATTTTGTCTTAATAAACCTTATTTATTCCACTGATATAAATACCTTAATCCTTTCATATTTACGGAGAAATAGTGTATCAAAGAGAACAAAAAGCTAGATCGCAGATTAAAGCACTCGAACATACGCAAACCCTTACGTTCTTGTCATAAAAATATTTACTTACTCAGGCTAAAGCGCCAGCTCTTTTGTAGAACTTGTTATAAAATAAAGTGTAGCTAAAATGTTCCTTTAAAAATAATACTTTCCTTCGTACTTTCGTTTCGAGATTTCTGGTAAATGTATGTAGCACATTAATATTTCTTTCAAATGTATGAATAATGTGGTAAAATACATTATCCTATCCCAATTTTAATAAAATATCTACCTATTAAAATCGACGTTGCCTAGACATATCCAAAGTTTTCGCAGTTTAAAAATTCACCTAAATTAATATACTGAATGTTTTGAAGCACTTATGTACTTATCTAATAATATAATATAAAAATATTGTTTTTAGGATTCCGTACTCAAAATTATATAGCCTTTATAGTTTTTTCGTGTCTGTCCGTGCGTACGTCCGCAGCATAGCGCAGACACCCTTAGTACTAAAAAGCTACAATTTTGTATGGATATACAATATACATATTATTTTAAACATGTTTATTAAAACTACAAAGTGGTAGAATAAAGTCTTTGAAAAAAAAAACGCCGTCCCTATCCCGTACCTTTTTTCTCGTTTACTCCTTATTGTGGGATATCGTTGAAAAGATCTTTCAAAAATATTATGGATTTGCAATAACCATTCTGCGATTTAGGGGTCAAATGTGGGGGACACTCCCACATCTTCCTGCCAGCTACATGGTAGGTCTTGGACATGTGAAAAATTACTTAAAAGAACGATGAGTAGAATTTGCATTACTTTTGGTTCCCCGACCGTCCCGACATTGACCGAAACACATAAATATGTGATTTTAAACTTAACTCATCGTGGATTGAATACATTTTACTATAATACGGATAACTACTCACGATATTTATTTTGTACTCCGATATATTACTTAAATATGTTATAAAAAAATCGAGCATAAGATAGTGAGAAGTGTCAAGACTACAACACATCAATTTAAAATGCGGACTGAACTATGAGACGACCCCAAAATTTGTATATTTGATATATAGGTATATAGGTCGGCCCCTCGCTGCATCTATTTGTCAAAGACATCGGATATAGGATTTTCAAGACTGGGACTTTTCTCTTACTCATATCCAATTTTTTTTTGATAAGTATTAATTTTCTTACATCATTCCTTACATATTCGTCTTTGCCGTGGTCTAAACAAGCCTACTAAAATAATAAGAGAAATATGCAAGTAATGAAACTATTATAATGATGGTTGCTGAATAAATCATTTTTTCAGTATTTTTTTTCAATGGCACAATGAAAACAATTAAAAAATATTGCGTAATTTTGTATATCAAAAGTAAACAAGCTATTTTTCTTTAGAAACCTAAAAGAAACTAAAATTGACGTTTGCTCAGCGAAAATACAGGTTCAACCTTGCTACATAAAAGACAGTACGGCCTTGGAAATCTGCGACTACAGATCGCTTCCGAAAGAGGCGAATTACAAAAAAAATCATACCAGTTTAGTAAGCAATACAAAAAAGGTTTGGTTGTATTTAGGGTTGCCACCTTTTTTGATGGTAAAGTAGTATTTTTGATGTGAAACATCTATAGGCGAGGGATAAACCTGATTTTTGGCGCGGTGAGTGGCGACGCACTATATTATTATGGTAGGGCAATATGAAAAAAATATATAATAACACAATGTGGGTAATCATAAATAAACTGCCGTATTGGGGCGGCTTAGAATTCTAACCCCAATCCCACGCCGGAAGGGTGTCGAAAAAGGCGTCTAAATCCGGCCCGCTGGTGGTAGGGCCCTCGGGGGGATTATATTGGTAGTATTGATTTTAATTGTTAGTTAATACCATTATTACTATTATTATTTCTCCAGGGGTTCTCCATGGGCGGCGATAGCCACTTACCATCAGGTGGATCATCAGCTCGTTTGCCGGCTATTTCCATAAAAAAAGACTTAGTTTGATAGGCTGTAGCATACAGTAGGACAAAACTGTCATCATTTTCTGGAGACAATTCGTAATATTGTATTTTTTCATCATGCCCTATTTAGTTCCTGTCTTAATCTGTACTTTTATGCCTATTAGTTGTATAAAATAATTTCGATGTTTCACATCTGCCAGCCGTCCCATGACGGCTCAATTTTTTTTTCAAAACATTCCAAAAAATATGATACTGGGAAATTCAAGGAAAAAAAATTTTGCTTTTTTTATTTTTAATAATTATTTTTTTACATGTGTATTTGTTATTAGCTTTGGTTAACAAACAATTTAGATCCATGATCTAACGACATGAATGCGTTACGTTCTGAAATTCACAATGCTGCATTGCGGGTGCGTTTCAGTCACAGTTAAAAAAAGTTCGACAACTGAATTACCGATGAAAATATAGTATTATTCGTACTACACTATTTTTTATAACATATAGTACATTTGACTGCAATATAGCACAATACTATACAATATAGTACTGGTGACAACCCTAGTTGTATTGGGTGTTAGGTTGTTATGAAGGATTGAATGAAAATGTTAGCTTGGAATGGAAGCTTTTTTGCTTTTTTACTTCCATACCACTATTCCACCTGATAGTGGCCAAGCATTAGCAATATATTTGGAGATGAAGTTTAATTTTGATTATTATAAATTCGGTGCTAGCAAAGCTGAAGAACATCAAAGATCGATGCTCAAATAACGCTACACACTAATATCTCCACACTAGGATTCCCTGTGTCGTGATTGCCATGGACAACACACAAAGACAAGAACTTACACATTATTCACCCAGACTAAGAGCAGTTTAGAGAACTTTAAAGTTAAACTGCTCTCCTGTAAAGTTAGCTCAATATCACTTAGTAAATTTTTCTTTTAAAGCGTCGAAATATAGGAACTAACCATACATGCTTGCTCGCAATTTTGTGATTTTGCTGGTGGAACAAAACTATTAATAATAATAATAATAATAATAAAATAACAATAATCTTAAAATCTTAGATATCTACAAAATCCATCCCACAATAATAACTTTTCTCCAAAATGTAATGACAAACTGGACAACACGACTTCGACTTACTACGTCTACAATACAAGTAGAAACACAAGATATTAAAATACAACGAGGTATTTTCCAAGGGGATGCATTGAGTCCTCTGTGGTTCTGCCTTGCAATAAATCCTTTATCTAATTTACTAAACTCACTTGATATTGGTTATCCCCTGCAATACACTGACAATAATACTGACTCACTGACACATAAACATCTAACCCGCATTAGCCATCTGCTATACATGGACGATATCAAAATATATGCAGAAACACCGGAAAGCCTATCTCACCTGGCTGAAATAACTGAGAAATTCTCAGTGGATGTCTGCATGGAATTTGGTATCGATAAATGTAGGATTAATTCCATTAAAAAAGGACAAACACACCAACACCATTACACACTGCAAACAGGCCAAACCATAGATCCCTTAAATGAAAATGAGACATACAAATACCTAGGATTCAATCAATCAAAAAATATACAATACAAGGAAACCAAAACTCATCTCATACAACAATTTAAACATAGACTGAATTCGGTACTGAAAACACATTTAAATTCGATAAACTTAGTGAAGGCAATAAACACCTATGCAGTCCCTATTCTAACGTACTCTTTCGGTATAATCAAATGGTCAAATCATGAACTCCGTACTTTACAGCGTCTTATTAATACTACAATGACTAAAGCCAGAAAGCACCATCCAAGATCTTGCGTGCAGAGACTGACATTACCGAGGAGCGATGGAGGCCGAGGGATCATAGATATTATCAACCTTCACAACAAACAAATCAAGAACCTTAGAAGTTATTTCCACCATAAGACCAGCACATCCAACTTGTACAATGCCGTGGCAGTAAATGATCATAAATATACCCCCCTTAACTTACAAGATAGGTTACCCCAAATAAATGAGAAACAGACTGACCTACAGACTAAAAAAGATGAATGGGCTCGCAAGACTCTACATGGAAGGCACTATCGCGATTTAGGACTAGTTAACGTCGACAAAACTGCGTCGAACGAGTGGCTAAGACGCGGAGAGTTATTCCCAGAGACTGAAGGGTTCATGCTTGCTATCCAAGACCAAGTAATAGAGACTAGAAATTACCAGAAACATATCATGAAAATCAGTACAGTTGATACTTGTCGACGATGCCATAGTTCTTCTGAGACTATCCAACATGTCATAAGTTCCTGTAAATCAATTGTACAAACAGATTATAAGCACAGGCATGATCAAGTTGTAAACATTGTCCACCAAAAACTAGCTCTTAAATATAATCTCATCACAACACCACCGACCCCTTACTACAAATACACTCCAGAAATTATTCTAGACAGTAGAACTCACAAATTGTACTTTGATAGAGCTATACTGACAGACAAAACCATCCATTACAATAGGCCAGATATAACATTAATAGATAAAATAAACAAAACAGCACATTTAATCGACATAGCAGTACCTAACACGCATAACCTTCAAACAACAATAACCGAAAAATTAAATAAATATACAGAGTTGAAAGAAGAGATTACACGTATGTGGAATCTCCATAAAGTAACCATTGTCCCAATAGTCATATCGGCCACAGGAATCATCCCAAATAATCTCCATCAGTCCATTAAAGAATTAAAACTATCCAGATATTTGTACATAGCCTTACAAAAAGCAGTCATTCTAAACACATGCCGCATTGCTAGAAAATTTTTACAAATAGAATAAAGTAAACCAATTTTATAGTCATGGTTTCCACTTGGCTTAGGCCCGTGGACGCCCAATTACCGGCGTTAGCCGAGAAGAAATAATTCTGAAAAATAAATAATAATAATAAATCTTTATTTCAGGCATCGAGGCCCATAACATAAATACCTTACAGACTAACATACGTACAAAAATATAGACTTAAAAACTAATTCACTTATTCGCGAAGTGAGACGCGCTTTCGGTGATTCCCGGTGGTCGTCGTCGTCCACGGAACTTTCGGAAGACGACCCCCTTTGGCCACAGCTCCTCCTTCAGGAAATCCGACAGGAGTTCAGTTGGAACACGCACAACAAACGAGTTAAAGTTGACTGCGTTGCGCGATTCCAACTTCTCAACCAGCGCCCGGCACTTTGTCTTCTTCTCCAAAAACTCCGCGACATCGGAGACCTTCGTGGTGTAATGGAGACGGGAGACGTAAATGTAGGTCACTGGAACGGCGGGACGCAGGAGATGATTGTGTCCTGTCGGTGCAGTACCGCATTGGTTACGACAAAGAGGCTTCCTCTTCTTCTTCTTCTCCACTTTGATGAAGCCATCTTTGTCCGGCTGGCCAGTGGGCACCGTACTACGAGGGGGCTAATATATCCAAGCAACTGTTATTGTTGTGTTTCCTGGCTGTTGTCTTTTTTTCAATATTAAACGTTATAAAGTGAAAAATGTGTATTAGGTATTGTTATATTTTATTTTAACGGCATAATTTTGTTAATATGTACTGCTAGGTGCTTAAATAACAGTGTAAGGTGCTTAACTCAAGCTAAACTCCCTTACATATGCACATACACTTTGCTGAGCACCGAAGACAATAGTACGCTACCCGGCTTATTCAGACGACAGCTCATTCAGACAATAGGTACAATTGGTGCGTTTTATTTGCTTGGCTAGCAACCATGCTCGATCTATCCATCAGCCGTGAAATATTTTAATGTACGACTGAAGAACCTGCAATAAATTATTTACAGCCCATAACTGTCCCACGGCTAGAATTGGATTTCCTCTCAAAATGGAAAGGAATATTAAACCATTGTGCACCATGCCGACTTAATAACTCAGGTACACTGGTTTCTTCACAATGTTTTCTTGCTAGCAATATACGAACTCCAGTAACCGTGCCGAAGACAGACAGCACTTAAATCAATATGAGATCATTAAAAACCGGGCAAGTGCGTGTCAGGCCACGCGCAATGTCGGATTCCGAAGAAGTAAGTTTATCGATTATTACTCATTAACTACTTATGCTAACATAGCCGTGATAGTTTTCCTTGTAAATTCATCATAATACCTGTTTTTGAGAATTTTTCACTTGTCCAACTCCAACCATTTAGCCAGTAGGAGGGGGAGGACACTTAACTCTAACCAAAATTAGCAGTTCAAAGCCAAATATTTCACAAACGGATCCCTAAATCCAAAAATGGTTTTAGAATATCCATAATATTTTTGAAAGCCCACACGATAGGGTACGCGACGAATAAAAAATTCACCTTCACGTTACCTGTAGGGGAGGTACCCTGAAAAAAAATATTTTTCAATATTTTGTTCTACGAATCTGGAGTTTTCATAAATATATTATACATTCATGCCAAATTACAGCTTTCTAGCACTAAGGGTCTCGGCGATTTGCTTCGGACAGACGGATGGACGGACATGACGAAACTATAAGGGTTCCAATTTTTCTTAGGAACCCTAAAACCTTGTGGACAGATTCCTTCAAAAAATTATATTTATTTCAAGAATTACAATATTCCTGTTCTTAAAGTCATCAATAAATTACTGTCATTTATTAATGCCTAATTGCACTCTCCAGGCTTTGATATCAAGATGTCATTATTGTAAGGTTCCAGTTTTTGCTGATTGATTCTTTTCATAAGATAATTTTTTCACAAAATGTTTTGCAGCATGTCGTTTTCAATTATGCAAATATTACAATGAGAGTTCGAGCGGCATGAATGAACAAGCTCTACATAGTGAAGAAAGGCTGTAGCTACATATTTCTAATTTTACATAATTGTACAGGAATGAGATTGTAACTAAAACAATAAAAACATAAAAACTAAATCCTGGAAAAAAAGGAAATAGTTTATTTCCTGCTTGAAACTTCCTCTAGTTCATACAGAGTACTTCACTAAGGTGTGTGTGCCCTTTTAATTTTTTTAGTCAATCAAATGAACTATGATATGGTTAAAATAAAGAACTTTTATACCACTTTACATCCATTGTAATTAAATATTCCTAACATTTCTTCGAAATGAAATACTACCGGTAGGATTTCTCTTTGCAAACGCTTTGCCTTCGCATCGCTATTGTTACCCAACAGCGCTACAAACTGCACTATATAAAATTTTCGGCACTCAATCAAGTATCATTCAACAGCCACTGCTCGTCACAATGAGATCTACTTTGGTGTTGGCTTTAGGGCTTGCAGCCCTAGTGGCTGTGGTCTCCGCCAGGGAGATCAGGGAGAAGAGGTCCACCGACCTGGAGGTCGCGGCTTCCCATGACCATCACCATGAAGAGGGCCATGGCCACAAACATCATGGAGACCATCATCACGACCATGGGCATCATGACCACAAGGGACATGACGGACACCACGATCACCACCACGGCCATAAGGGACACCACCACCACGAGGGCCACAAGGGACACCATGGCGAACACGGACACCACCACAAGGGGCACCACCACGATGACGGCTACCATAAACATCACCACCACGGCGAGAAGGGCGACCATGGTCACGGACACGACGAGCACGGCCACTGGCACAAGGGCCACGACACAAAGGGACACCACGGGATCGAGAAACACGATGAGTTCAAGAAGGACAAGCACTTCCACGACCACCATGGCGACAAGGGCCACCATGAACACTACGGCGGACACCACCACGAGGGCGGTCACAAGAAGGGCGGTCACTTCCACCATGGACATAAGCACGGCGACCACCACCACCATCACCACGGCAAGGGAGGTCACCATGAGGACGGCGGACACCACCACCACCACAAGGGACACCACGGTGAGGACGGTCATCATGAGCATCATCATCATCATCACGATCATGGCAAGAAGGGTCATCATGGCGAGCATCACGGCAAGCACTGGGACCACAAGGGCCACTAAAACAATCCCACTAGTTTTATTGTTGAACTGTTGAATGTATGAAATTACTTTGTTATTACTTTTTTACACAAATTAAAAACTTTTATTAAATAATTTTTTATCTCTAATTTTTTCCTTTAAATGAAGCAAATGTTTTCTAACATCTAATTAAACTAATGTGCAGAATAATTTACAGTTAGTATATTTTATAATTCCATGATCATTTATTACGACAGGTAGAAGTTTCGCAAGCCAAATTAGAGGCGCAGTTAAAGTAAACATGCGAAAAAGAAACTTTGTGTGTCGGTACATCTTATACTTCCCCCGGGATGTATAAAAATTTCAGCACTGGCGGGCGCGTCGACTGAGTGCCTAAATGTTCTTCTAGTCGAAATTTTAAAGTTTTAATCCTCAATTCTGAGTTTTTATCTAACGTCAGAAAATTATGCGTTCATTTTGTCTCTCTACTGAAGTGTGAAATACATATTTGTAATTTTATTCATAGATTTACATGATATACGTGGTTTAACGATATCAAATAATACAAAAAATCACTATTGATGCATAATAACAATTTGCATTGTAAAGCATTGCGATTTATACGATGACATCAATGTATAAATAATATAAATAAATTATATTTACTGTTGTTAGTTCCGATAAAGTTAAAGACGAGTTCAGTAGCACGTTTTGTTGTCGTTTAGGAAAAACTGTACAACGCTTCTACGATTAACTCATGCATGCATAATGAAAAGCTTTTTAAACTACTCTGTTACACAGTCATTACGCTTATACCACCTGCTACCGTATTAACTTACCGTTTAGACGTGTATAATGATTACATTAATATAATCGATTGCAAGTCGGTTCACTAGGAAATAGATACTGAAGTTCAATGACAAAGTTTTCGTTCAAAATTGTTAGATAATGATACAAGTAAATACGGAACTGATATTATCTAAATTCAAATTCATATTCAAAATTCTTTATTCATGTAGTTATTATCACAGATACACTTATGCGCTTCATTTTTTTAATCTACTAGCTTTTTAGAAAGGTGGTTTGTCAAGGAGGAGAAGAAAAGTCGTAAAGAAACTCCTCAACATATTTTTTAAAAAAAACCATAAAATTTAAAATAGAAAACATTAATTACAGAAAAATGATATATCCTAATCTACGCGGAACCGGTTGCAGAAATAATCTACACCATGTGTCCTTATCATTTAAATATTCATCTACGATATATGTAGTAACCCTTGGCAACAAGTTGTTTTAAACTACATGTTTCTTGAATGATTCTACAGGCAAACTATCCGTTTCATATCTATTAGGTATGTCATATATTTTATAATTTACTTTAATATTTTTTGAAACTCGTCTAGAAATATCAACACGAGCAATTCGGAAAATTTCAATAAAAAGTTTAAACAAAAAAATATTATTTACAATACAACTTGTAAAACAATAAAATTAATAAATACAACATATATACAACATATACTTTATAGAAAATTTATTTTAACATTTTCACGCCATTTAGTTTTCGAACACACATCATTTCTACTATAAATAACGATATAGACGTATTTTTTAAACTCAAGTGATTGTTTTATCTACACAATCGTCCTACTGTAAAGAATAGAGCTATTTTTAAATTATTTCACTACTAAAAAACTTATTTAAAACTCAAAAATTTACTTTTTAGAGGTATTTGAGAGTCGTCCTTGGGAATATTAAAATTTTAAGTTTACATTTGAACTTTATACAAAAAAATAACAAATGTAACCTTCTTTTTTGATCACTAACGCATCAGTGATGCCTTTAACATTGTTAAGATTCATTGGCATTTCATCTCGTAATTTAACCAAAAAAAGAAGTGTTACATCTAAAATTTGTATTTAACTCTGAGCTTATATACATATTTTTTGTGTAAACGATAGTCGAAATAGCATTGTAGGTACATAAATGTAAGAAAAACATAGAATGTACGAGTATTATTATATAGCAACCAGAAAGTATGAATGATTTGACAAAAGATAGTTGTATAGCTTGCCATTTTCTGTCTTTAGTTGCACGTCTTAAAAACTCATAATATGATTTTGTGGTGTCTGAGAAGATCCGCAAAACACCGATTACAAGTAATAAGAAGTATCAGTGAATTTATCTAACTACAGCACAAGTGATTGATATGTAAATCCCACATAGAATTAAATGGAAAAGTATAACGAAATCGATGAACGTTCTCCACAATGTCATGTTTATTTTACAGTTACGCTTTCCTTCGTTTGACTGCTGTTATGGTAACACCTACCGACCGCGCTCAAAGTTGCTTAACACGGCCGATCATTCAAAATCGACAGAAGTCGCCGGGCTATGAGCGCATGATGACTCTGACATCACAAATGATGACTCTGACGTCATTGCAATCCGGCAAAATGTATAAGTGCATTTACACAACGTAGATAACGTTTTGGAGGCTTAAGAAAAATTTAAGAAATGTTTTAAAAGATTAATAATAGAAGCGTTAAACTATTCGAAGGTTAGTGTGATTAAACGTCCTAGAATTCGTCCTAAGAACCAATAGAATCAATATTCAATGTCTTAATTTAAAACACATAAAAATGAACAGGTGATTTCTTTATTCGTTAAGAAACCTTTGCAAGAGTTTTCCTTAACGTTCTCAAACGTGTGTACCTAATGTCTGTAAATCCGCACTTGGCCAGAGTGATGGACTGCGTCTTAAGCCCACATATTGTGTAAGGAGACCTCAGAGGAAAAGAGTATATAGTACCCATAATATTGTAGGTACCTGCTTGTACAAACAATACTGAGTACCGTCCAGTTAATGGTAGATGACTGTATTATCACATCTGTGCCAAACAATTAGTTTGTTCAAACACGTACCGCTTAATCCACTCCAAATAAGCTTAGCAGAGAATATTGTATGGAGAAATCCGATTTTACATTCGTTAAGCTTATTTTATGAAACATGTTACACGTACAATAGTTGTAAAAATAAGGAATATTAAAATTAAATACGAAATAGTTTTCATAATTATATTTTGAGTGAATTTCAATTATTTTATAAAATATTTATCCTACTAATCTAAAATTACAAAAGACAGTAGACAATTTGATGCTCACTGACTTTCAAAAGGAATTTGTTTTCAAAAGATAAAAGGCAATCTATTTGCATATTTATTTACATCCTGTTTTTAACTTTCTCCTACCGCCGCCAAAGATATACATAAAACTCGAACGGCAGTTTTCTTATACATCAAATATTTTTAACTTTTTTTAAGAATGCATATAAAAATATTTTTTAGAATAATCTCTCTGTCTGTTCCGTCCGGACATCACATGTAAACAGGCCATGCGCAATGTAGGGTTTCGAAGTAGATAGTAAGTTTATCGACTATTACTCATTAACTACGTATGCTAACATAGCCGTGATAGTTTTCCTTATAAATTCATCTTAATTTATAACCTACATTTGAAATTTTTTTACTGGTCCAACTCCAACCGTTTAGCCAGCAGGGGGTGGGACACTTGACTCTAGTCAAAATTAGCACTTTAAAGCCAAACATTTCATATTATATTTTATATTTTTTTTACATTTATTTATTTACTTTAAAAAGTATTAAATATTAAAAAGTAAGAACCAAACAAAAAATAAAAGATACAGCTGTTTACAATGATATTGTTACATTATGCTCGCATGTGTCCAGTGGCCTAGAAAAAGGAGCTCACTCAGCATAATGCCGTAGTGTTAATTACGGAGCTGATTTTCAGTAACACAGTACAGATAGGATTCAGTACAGATAGGACATCTGTGATACTGTGATAGAACATGTGTGATAGGAGTAGCAGTGATAGCCTAGTGGTTAGAACGTTGGTCTTCCGAACGCGGGGGCCCGGGTTCAAATCATGGCACGCACCTCTAATTTTCAAATATTATGTGCGTATTACAAGTTAATTATCACTTGCTTCGGTGAAGGAAAACGTCGTGAGGAAACCTGCACACCTGAGAGTTCTCCATAATGTTCTCAAAGGTGTGTGAAGTCTACCAATCCGCACTTGGCCAGCGTGGTAGACTATGGCCTGTACCCCTCACATTGTGAGAGGAGACCCCGAGCCCAGCAGTGGGACAATTATGGGTTGTTGCTTTGCTTTGCTTTTTGCTTTGCTTTTAGGACACGGATAAGTCACGGATGACAGTTTTACTGGTATCAAATTCGTCGAACGTCAAACGATTCGTCGTGCTCCAGATGGAGGCAGGGAGGCCACTTTTTCCTTTTTCTCTATCTTCTTTCTTGATTGGCAACGCATCCGTGGTCGTTTTGGTGTTACTTATGTCTATGGGCAATGAAACTTAAAAGCCACTTACGATTAGGTGGATCGTCAACACTTGTCGGATAGTTACGTAAAAAAAGTTTAATTATTTCTTTTAAGAATTCTATTAGGAAAAATGCGCCAAGGGAATCAACTGGATACGCCGATTTTCAATATTCACTCTATTACCCAGTTGCTTCGCTCGGCGCAAATTAAAAAGCAACCTATTGTATGTGGATGGTCCATTTCTATTTCGTAGTTAATTATATTGGAATCGTGGTTCAAAACTTCAATGAAATTTTAACTAGAAATTTTCTAGTTTTCCTTTGCTATAATATTATATTTAATTTTCTTTCTTTTTCTTTTTTCTTTCTTGGCCGGCAACGCATAAGTCATGCCTTTGGTGTTGCTGATTTTCATGGGCGGCGATAGCCACTTACCATCAAGTGGATCGTCAGCTCATTTGCCGGCTATTTCCATAAAAAAAGGGTTTTTTTATAAAGTTACTCTAAGGGGTGGATATTTTTAAAGCTTCCTTAGTTACTATTAACTGTAAAATACTGTTTACAATAGGCGGAACTAACAGTGTAAGGTTTTTAAGGGCTTTTTAGGGAAGGGAGTCATAATTGTAATGGCAGCCCTATTGGCTCGCGCATTTTGACATTCGGTCGGTAATAGCTAAAGTCAAAGTTAGCTGCGGTTAAAATGTACCAACAACCCACCCTTACTCTGACAGACATTTTGACAGACTACCGCGACGTATGGAGGGTAAAAGAGTTAAACAGGGGTTGAAAGTTTATTTCAAAATCCGCCAATTTTTAAGATATCACCACGAAAATTATAATTTAACTTTTTGGTTATAAATTAATAAATATATGTTGTAGCGTGTATGGAAAATCAACCCCTGATGGAGATTAATATTGCTCGAAAGTTTTGATAAGCTTGGTCTGGTAAGCTAGTTATGAATAGGTGCAGCAGGGTGCGAACGAAAACTAGTAATTTAACTAATTAATCAATTTAATTTCAACATTAGAAATTACATTTTTAAAATACTTATAACTAGGGTGATTATGGTCGATGTTTGTACTGGAATAGTCCAAAAGCTTAAAGGTGTTTAGGTTCCCAGGCTCGCTTCCGCGAACCGTCATATGGTATCTTGACTGTACTTACAAGTGATGGATGCGGCGATGTCTGCTTTATTAATTACTTTTCGATTGTATCTTGTATGTACGTATATATTGTATGTAATATATATATTAATCATGTTAGGCATACGTAACAAGCTTGTAAATATACGTTTTAAAAGCTTTCTTTGTAAAATTGACAGATTACTTCCCAACATGAGTTAAATTCAGCCGTTATAATATGTTACAGATTAAACAGTTCTTCTGAGGACCTGTAGATATTCCTACACTTTTCAATGATTATAAACCATATTGTATTATATTATAATAAGTATGCGAATACATAATGCACGTAATATATTTTTGATTGTTGTTCTTCTTATAATTGAATTTAAATTAAACTCTACTCAGTTTCATTTTGGGCATATTTTAAAATTTTTGCAACTTACCGTTTCCGCTGCTAATATTAATTTTCTACTTAATAGAAATTTATATTAATACTTAACAATAATTTTAATTCAACAAAACATTTGACCTTGCTAATATCGTAGGTGCTTGTCGAAGTCCGACCGCAATAGTTGCCAAATCGGCTGCTGAGAAAATTCGAGTACCAGTGTCTATATAACGTTGTCGACTACAATTATGACCACTGAGTGACGCGGCACGGTGACAGCAACAGCGAACATGAAATTAGTCGTGGGCCTCAGTGCTCTGCTGCTGCTCGTGGCTCTGAGCAGCGCCCGGGACCTCCGGGAGAGGCGAGAGGCAGACCTCGAACCCGCAGCCTCCGAGCACAAGCATGAGAAGGGAGGCGGCAAGGAGCACCACGCTGACCACCACGATGAGCATCACGAAAAGGGCCATAAGGGCTATAAGGGCCACCATCATCACGAGCACGGCAAGAAGGGCCACCACCACGACGAGGGGCACAAGGGACACCACGACGAACACGAGGGCCATAAAGAACACCATCATCATGATGATGGCCACCATCATGAGCATCATCACGGCGAAAAGGGTGAAAAAGGTCACGGCTTCGAAGAGAAGGGACACTACCACAAAGGACACTCCACTAAAGGCCATCACGGTGTCCACAAAATAGATGAGTTCAAGAAAGAGAAACACTTCCACGACAAACATGGTGAATCTGGTCACGAGGAAGGACACGGCGGACATCACCACGAGCACGGCCACAAAGAGGGTGGACACTTCCACAAGGGCCACGGTCACCATGGACATCATGAGCACCATCATGGCAAAAAGGGTCACCACGAGAAGGGAGGTCACCAACATGGCCACAAGGGTCATCATGAGGAAGAAGGCCATCATGAACACCACCACCATCATCAAGACCACGGAAAGAAGGACGGTCACGAGGGACACAAACACTGGGGATTTAAGAAGGGACATTAAGGGACTTATTTTTATTGTAGATTTGTTATTTTTACTAATTTATAATAATCTTGTTACTGTTATAAATGACACATGTAAATACACGTTAAACATTTTCAAAAACTTACACAAGTTTTTAAATGTCTCGAATCATCTTATTACGTGAATTGAAAGATTAAATAACGGATAAGGCTTTTACTATACAAACATATTTTAGCCGTATTGAGGCAGCTTAGAATACTAACCCCAATCCTGCGCCGGATGGGTGTCGTAAGAGGTGATTTAATCCGGCCCGCTGGTGGTAGGGCCCTCGGAGGGATTATATTGGTAGTATTGATTTTAATTATTAATTAATACCATTATTACTATTATTATTTCTCCAGGGGTCCGCCTGGATAGCTACCACCTTCGAGCATGTGTCAGCCGCCAAACGACTCGACGTGTTCCGGCTGGGGGCTTGACAGCCAGTTCTTTCTTTCTTTTTCTTCTTTCTTTCCTGGCTGGCAACGCATCAGTGATGCCTTTGGTGTTGCTGATGTCCATGGGCGGCGATAGCCACTTACCATCAGGTGGATCGTCAGCTCGTTTGCCAGCTATTTCCATAAAAAAACATACATGCTACTCAGAATTTCTCTATAAGGTTTCAATATGCAGAAAAGCTCTACCTATACGTTTGTATTTAGCTAGGAATCTAAGAATCATTATAAGGAATCTAGGAATATAATATATTTCTTTCAGGTTATATAATTTACAACATTAGGGAAAAAATCATCCCTCCCTCAATCCGAAAACACATTAGTAGTACCTAATTAAAAACTAAAAGATCAAAAAAAACGATCAACCAATCGGTTGAGGAACGAGGAAATAAATAACCCGTTTGTTTGATAATAATATAATAGGTAACTATTCCTCGTTAGATCATAGGTTAAACAAATTAGAATCGAGCAAGATCGAAGATTTGCGAAAGGCATTATGAAAACTTAATCATTGTCCTATGATTATAACAATAAAGCTCATCAATAGAGCTGCCAAATCACACAAAAGAAAAACAAAATCTGTTGACAATGTTAGCGTGCTCTCTATTATTACAGTGTAAGGTACCACTTAAGACTATTATTTTGAACTATTGTGAATATAAGTATGATATTGACTAAACTGTACAACTACCATCAGTCGCCACTTGGTGGCGCTAGTGAGCATATTGACGACATTGATGTCGACGTTAGAGCATAGAACTCAGAAATCGACATTCGCCATTCGACAGTCGACCTGAACGGTCGCATGAAAACCCGAGGCAAAACGTATTTAAGGTCTATGATGTTAGTGATAATTTATTTGTGATGAGTGTAATGGAAGTGTAATTAAAATAATTGTGGAATATCGTCGTTTTATTGGGCTGAGCCCTACAATTCAGAAGCCGGGATGAACAGATAGAAGAATCTCTTGCCACGCCCCAAAGAGATAAAAACGTGAGCATTTTATTTTCTTCCTGATGACACGTGTTGAATTTGGGAAAATGGAGAACTAAATGATTAGCTTTGAAGGATAAACCTCTGGCCACGCCCCAAAGAGGTGAGGTAAAGTAAAAACGTGAGTAAATTTTTTTTTCTCTTCTACCTGATGACACGTGCCGAATTAGAAAAATGAAGAACTAAAATGATTTTTTTTTGTTATTTGCGCTTGCTCTTCAATCTTTTCGTTCGAGAACGGAAGTGAATTAAAAGACTAAAGATTTTATTGTGTGCGGCTGATCATCTATATTAATACTATAAAGAGGAAAGATTTTATTGTAGGTATGTTTGCATTGAATAGGCTCCGAAACTACCGAACCGATTTGAAAAATTATTTCACTGTTGGGAAGCTACACTATCCGTGGGTGACAGGCTATATTTTTTTTTACTGTTCTGCCCGAAACGAAGCGAGGGTGAAGAAAAACAACAAACATCATGAAAAGTGTGTGTGTGTTAGCAGATGCCCTACGTATATAAAAATAAAGGAAAGAGGAGTAATAAAAGTTCCAGGTTATTAAGTAACCATTATTAGCTATAACTGATTGTTAGCTACTGAATAAATGCGTCAAAGTTGAATAATAAACGAACTGTGAAACTTGCATCCGAAATATTGCCCCGATAAGACGTGGCGTTCTTTATAGAGCATTAAGTCTCTTTCACTCGATGGCCAGCAATGCACTTTAGCTCCCTCCATGTTTTCAACACCAATTATCTACCTAATAGTTGAGTAGACACTGTGATGCAATATAAGAATATATTGGAAGCCAGAGATTAAATAAAACACCAGGAGATATTTCTTACAGGATTTTTATTACTTGAGTAAGTACATAAATGTTTTAGTGATTGCTTAGAATATTGCAACATTACGTTGGTCTAGTCACCAGTTGTACATTGAGATGATTTGAAGGTAACGCAGAACCGGACTTTACCGTTTCATTTAATTTGATCCTGTAGCTATATTCATTTACTTTTTCAATTTGTAAAACTATGCACCTAAAGAGGTCACCGAATACACTAGTACGAGTATGCGTATGGTAGTTTCAACTTGATAGTACTCTGACGAGGTGGACGTGATGGTATCACAAGATGGATAGTGGAATTATTCTGCCATTATTGCAAGTCTCTTCGACTTTGAGATCGTATTGCTTTATTTTGGTGATCTCTTATCCATATAATATAAAACACAAAAAAATGCTTGTACGGATGTCCTCAGTCTATCTAATATCTTTAAACGAGCAATTCTTGTATATATATATATAATTGGAATCTCGGAATCGGCTCCTACGATTTTCATAAAATTTAGTATATAGGGGGTTTCGGGGGCGATAAATCGATCTAGCTAGGATTCATTTTTAGAAAATGTCGTTTTATCGGTGTTTTCAGGCAATGATAAACTTCTACAATATACTCTTCCTGACATCTATTGGCAAGTAGCAATACTAAAGCTACTTCAGTAAATGGCGTTGTTAAGCAACACTAAACCGAGCAAAGCTCGGTCATCCGGGTACTATACTTTGAAACCACCCAACTGATGTGCCCCAAACTGATTTCATTTAAAACGCAGTAATGTGAAGATGGTTTGAGACCACTAAAACAATGCTTTAGGCACATTTTTTATTTTCGACTTTTCACATGCATTATTTTAGCCTAGTGGAGTACGCTGTGTATCCGCTAGTTTCTCTTAAAACAATTGTCATGAAAATGATGTCATGAAATGAAATCACAATAATATACACACCAATATACCAAATCCGAAGATGAACATACAGGTAATTAAGAGTACACAAAAATCTTTTCTGTTATCAAAGAACCTTTCCTAATTGCTGATGGATAAGTAAAAAAAAAAAGTGATAATATATATTTAAACATGAATAAATTATTTTGAATTGAATTTTTGAATGTTGATGCTACTCCGTAATGGATCTTTTCGATTTTATGTACAATAGACAAGCTCTATACTCGTATTATTTAATATATGTATATCCGAAAAAAAATTGAAATCTCGTGTCACGGTGTTTGTGGCGTGTTCTCACTCCTTCGAAACTGCTTTACCGATTTTTTATGACGAATAAGACATGTCAGGTATCCGTTTATGATAATAAATGAGGTATAATTTTACCACATTTAGTGTACCCTCATACTGAAATTTTAGTGAGTCCAAACTTAATTCGAGTTCCATACTTACACGTGAATTTGGTTACGGGAGCAAAGGGTAAAAACAATAATAGAAATACACTTTTATATCGTTCTTGTAATAGAACTACTAAAGCGGAAAACTGTGTTGTTGAGCCAAGTTCGAGAATGGCAATTATTATATGCATTTGCAGCGTGATATCATAATTTAATGTTTTAAAACTAAAGATCTGTTATTCTCATGTTATATCATGACCGATAGAAGTTATGTCATCTGGATCCATTCCACAACGTTATATCAGAACATGTTAATATACAGTCACGATAACCAAGTGCTTGTGCCGCATGAATCGCATTTCAGATCAATTGGACACTGGGAAGTGAGTCAAGTTAACTTACAGGATTTGATTAGACATCGGATATTTGAAATGAAATGGAAAAAAATAACGGGTTGTTGAGGTAAAACATGTATAACTATTATCTATTCTATGGTAAGACATTTGTTTTGGTAATTTTTGTTAGCAAGAGGGTGACTCGTTGAGATCATGTACTATCCATCAAATTACAGCAAGTCGAGAGGAATATTAGAGATTATTTCTTGTGATATCTGTTGATTTAAGTAACTATTGTTACTGTCGGTCATCATAAAGGCACTTTAGCGTAAAGGTAGGTACATTACAGAATAAGATGCAATGAATGCACACTTAGATGACTACTCGATAAATTCGGTTATCATAATGGCTTCTAGGTACGTTGCACACCAAATATGAGCTTAGATGGCTACTCCGGAATTTTTTTGGGTGATTCCCGTTTGATGTTACGAGTATTGTTCTTATAGCGTTTAGTTATAGTGATTGTTATCACGCCCTCTCTACAGCGGTACAATATGTGTAATTGAAGTTAACGGACTACTCGACGAATTCAAACAACTGGAAAATGACCGTGACTGACAATAACTAAACTATGTATTATGATTATCTTACAGATTTCTTTGTGACAAGAGACCGCCGGACTGCGGTCGGGATTCTACGGTAATTGATAAACATAATGTATTTGTGAGATACCGCGTACTAACATGTGAATTTGATTACGCAGCCTGATCACATCCCCATGTGCTCTTCCAAAGAGGTACAAGGTAATGTCTTTGCTTTACTTTTATTAGTGATGTTTTATAATGCTACATACTCATAGCACCACAGTAATGGCATAGATCGATTCACAGAGACATCGGGCAAACTGTTAGAGACACAGAAATGAGGTCTAGACATTACAATAATTGTTGAATGTGATGGGTATCTCCGGGGATTATATCTTACATTTGGGGGTTTGATGTGTCTGATGTAAGACACCAAACTATTTTAATTATTACTGCAAAGAATGGGATATCTATATGTGATCGACAAGTGTCTCTGCTATGAAACTTTGAGGTATCAAACAGGCTTCAAAGCCAAAGTGAATAGAATGGAAATACGCAACATCCGTTAATATTAGATATATTAACAAATTATATATATTTATTTGATGATGACAATTATTTAGTGTATTGCAGTCGGAGAGGGAATTCATCATAGGAGTATCCATGTCTAGGTACTCCATATTATGGTATTATGACATAATGTCAATATGAATATTTATATCCTTTTCCTTGGAATGCGATAATAAAAGTGGAGGTAAGGAGTTTCTTTAAGCTTTCTTCTCCTCCACGACAAAGCACCTTTCCGAAAAGCAAAAAAAAGTGACGTGCATAAGTGTATCAGTGATATTAATAAAATATTTTGACTCTTGACTTTGAAAACCTGGTCAATTAATATTCTTGACTACTTATCGGGCTATGACTACCCCGGTTTAGTACAGATTTGCTTACAGAAGTTTATGGTTATTTTCCCCTATTAATGAAGCGATTATTCAAAGGAGTGATGAATATTGACGTGAACCATGTTAATGGATTGATTTGATGTATGTATTGGGCTATTGGGGTTAGTTTTTACGAGCATTGAAACTACTGGAAATTTAAGATTTTATTTATTTATTGCAATTATTATACTGTACTACATTTATTACTGTACCAGAAACATTTTATCTGAATAATAGATTAATTTATTACATAAGCGCCCATTTCATCTCCAGAGAATGAAGAATAAATATATATGAATATACTATTGATTTTTAGTTGCTTTATTTCGGCGACAAAAGACGTTGCTGAAGACTGAATTGACAGAATATAGTTTAACACATATACCTTTTTAATGATAAACATATAACGTTAGGATATTATATCATGAAGTCCTTATGACTTCAGCTGCCTATTTGCGTATGAATCCACACTTATACAGTATTTATAAGTTTCAGATCGAATACATACATCAGATCAGGAGGTTCAGAGACAACACTGATGAAACCACGATTCTGACAAAATTCGATGAACAACTCTTGGATGAAGCACCTGACGAACGGCGGGCACCAGAAAACTCTGGTGAAGAACATGCAGGAGGTGAATTGAATCGAGTTGGATCGAATCGAGTTGAATTGAATTGAATGAAATCTAGTTAAATCGAATCGAGTTGAATCGAATCAAGTTGAATCGAATCGAGTTGATTCAGATCGAGTTGAATCGAATCAAGTTGATTCGGGTCGAGTTGAATCGAATCAAGTTGGATTGAAACGAATAGAATCGAATCGAGGTGAATCGAATCGAGTTGAAATGAAGCTAATCGAAATGAAGCAAAATGAAACGAAGCTAATCGAAATGAACCTAATTGAAATCAAGTGAATTGAAATGTATCAATTGAATTGAATTGAATTTAAAATGGATATCAATGAATGACATAATTTGAAATAAAATGATGAAGCAATGAAATGAGACAATACTATATGAGACAATACTTTAAGAGGCAAGACTATATGAGACAAGACTATATGAGACAATACTATACGAGACAAGACGACATAAGACAAGACGACATGAGACAAGACGACATGAGACAAGACGACATGAGACAAGACAACATGAGACAAGACGACATGAGACAAGACGACATGAGACAAGACGACATGAGACAAGACGATATGAAACAAAGATGATAAGAGACAAGACGATATGACTAATATTATTCAGGACCATGGGAAACAGACAATATTTGATGAAATGATACATTAATTGACACCACCGGAGAGCTAGAGCAACGGTCGTGAGAGAAATGATACGTTTCGGCGGTGAGCTTGAGCAACGACCGATGCGTATGCGATATCACCACGGTGATGATATGGTTCACTGAATTCCTCAGACGATGAGCAAGAGCAACGTTTGAGGTGCTGCCAAAATGACAGTCCGAGCGATGAGCCTGAGCAACGGTCGGGTTTAGTGAACCAAGTGGAAAAGCTTGGTCGTGACTGACGGTGTGGTGAGCTTGAGCGACACTCCCCATCACGGCCAAGTATGAATTGAGAGATGGATCTGATCAGAGAAGAAAACCAAGTAAGGAACATGACTGACGCATGAAGCCGCGCCATTGGCAAGGTAGCTGGCGATTTGAATACGTACCGCAACCGTAAAGGTTTGATAGTAGATAATAATTATAGAAATTCAATCAATTTAAGATGTTATGAAAGGTTTTCCTGGGTCGAGTAGCTACTGTTTGGAGCATATATGTGAATAGTTTCGGTGTGATCATTGATTCATGTAACAAGGTTGATATATTCGTACTAACGCATAACTTTCATTTATAATGTTTAATTGTAAATGCTTAATTTCCGGGATATTGTTAGTTTAAAAGCATAGTATAGTACAATGATATTACATTATAATATATTATTAGTAGGACGTAAAAGTATTCCAATCAAGTTTTTGCTTGTTTGATAAAAAAAAAATTAAATATTGTTATTTCCCATTATTCAGATATTGACTATAATTCTCATTTAAAATTTACACTCCAGTAAGAACTATCATAATTAATAAATCTGAACATTATGTAGATCTTTACGATGAAAGTCATTAAGATGAAAGTATAAAATACCAAGTATCGAATTATCAATTGTAATATTTGACTAAAGATTACCGCTCTAACGAAATAAAGGATTTTTTTATATAGATGTATAAAATGTTAAGTATATGATATCGACTTGATCATATTATATAAAAAAAAATATATTTTTAAGTTTCAAATTTGAAAGGAAGGATATTAATTTATAAACTATATGAATATCTATTTGTTTTGATGAATAACACAGCTGTGAACAATAGGTTTATGAAAATTCATTTTCATATAGATATAGGCAACATAAGCAACTTAATTTATCATGATTTCTTGGATTGCTGATTTTTTGTTTAAATGATTGATTTCTTGTTTAAATGATGATTGGAGAGTATTGAATGCAACATATTTTTAATTTGCGCTATGTATCACGTACGAGGACGTACGAAAAGTCAGATGGCCGAGCTGTTAGCGTGCTCTCTATTATTACAGTGTAAGGTACCACATAAGACTATTATTTTGAACTATTGTGAATATAAGTATGATATTGACTAAACTGTACAACTACCATCAGTCGCCACTTGGTGGCGCTAGTGAGCATATTGACGACATTGATGTCGACGTTAGAGCATAGAACTCAGAAATCGACATTCGCCATTCGACAGTCGACCTGAACGGTCGCATGAAAACCCGAGGCAAAACGTATTTAAGGTCTATGATGTTAGTGATAATTTATTTGTGATGAGTGTAATGGAAGTGTAATTAAAATAATTGTGGAATATCGTCGTTTTATTGGGCTGAGCCCTACAACAATAAGAGGAGAAAAAGCTATATTACGAGTATTATAATAATGAACTGTTTTTCTAATCTGTTTATACAAATACCCAATTAATGTGTAATTCATTTCCACATCTTGTTACAATTAGTCCAATATAACATCATATTAGTATGCTATGATTTATATTAAAAGGACATAGAATAACATAACAATTAACTATTGCATCGTGCCCTAAAGTATGATCTACTCGGTAGTATATCTTTGTGATGATACTTATATTATGGTAAGTTGTGACTCTGGAATAAAAGGGTAAACATCGTATATCTTTAAATAAGGGATATTGTCACAAAAATTACAAATAATTTCAAAAAATCTTTTTAACGTGATAACGTTTATAAAGACGATGAGCCTGAAAGGCATTCACGAAAACCGAGTAACGGCCGCTCACGTCACGGAAGCGCGCGCAGCATTAGAGAGAGAGGCACGCTAGACCGGCCGTCTCTCTCCCACTCAAGCGTAATCGGTCCGCTTAGAAGGCATTGTCGAAAACTTGGTAACGAGCCTGCTCACGTCACGAGCCACAACGCGCGCAAAGTATCGAGAAAGAGATACGCTGAATAATAATAAAACGAAATATATATCTGTAATTTAATATGTAAAATTGTAATTTTCATTCTATTTCCCGTTCCTAATGTGCGAATTGACAATATTTATATCATAAATTATTCTTCTACGAAATAGACGTTATCACGTAAAACCATTGTCCGTAAACCGACTTTACAGACAACCAATTTTTTTCGAGTAATTCAGTTTTCAGTAAACCTCATTAATCATGTTGAATTATTCAGCACCTGAATGTTACTGGTCTAATGTTGCTCACAGAATTTTATATTTCATATGTAAATGAGATTATTTGTTTAGCTTTCTTGATATTACGGCTTGAACCACAAATTTAAATTCTAAATGTAAAGTACTTTATTAGAATAAAACTATTTCTTAATCCCGCTGCCACGCTGAAATCATTCGATTAAAGAGGTAATTATTGAAATTAATTCCGATTACCTGAATTGATGCAATATTTTGCGATCCCAACATTACAAATAATATTTCAATCAGATTTTCGTATTAAATATAGCACAGCAGGTCTGTAGTACCAGAGAAGAAATAATAATGTGAACACGTTTCAGAATACAGATACGGTAAAGATTACAGATATCGGAAGAACTCCCCTGCGAGGGGTTAACTTTATTTGCGTGATTAAAAAAGTCGAACCACAACCTAACCTTAGCTGCCTCTCCCTCGTCCCGTTTGCCCTCTTTTTCGACTTATGTACATTGTTCTTGTGGATACCGATACCGGTCGCAATGTAGGGTTCCTCAGTTAACTATTACCTACTCATTGACTAATTAAAGCTACTTAAGTTTTTAAATTCATCATATCATCAATAGCATAATGACGTTAATTTTTTCACGAAGCGTCGCGCGTTGCCTTTTTTATTATGTAAATCTATACTAATATTATAAAGAGGAAACCTTTGTATTTTTGTATTTTTGTATGTTTGCAACGAATAAACTCAAAAACTACTGAACCGATTTTAAAAATTCTTTCACCATTAGAATGCTACATTATTCCTGAGTAACATAGGCTATCGGATTTTTGGAAATTCATCCCCTAAGGGGTGAAAATAGCGGTTGGAAGTCACTTTCATACAATCCAACTTCGTCAGTGTTAGAGTTATAAACATGAAAATTTTTATGTACGTTCATAGTTGTAAACAAAAGTTAACTTTAACACATTTTTTGGAAGATCATCCCTTATAGGGTTAATTTAGCGGATTGAACTCTACTGAGTTCAACTTCGTCATTTTTGAAGTTAAAAACATGAAAATTTTCATATTAGCTCAAAATTAGAAACTAAATATTGAAATATTACGTTTTTTTGGAAAATCATTCCCTGAAGGGATAATTAAGGTGGCGGCAGTTAGTATGGGAACTTCGTCAGTTTTGAAGTAAGAAGGGTGAAAATGTATGGATAAGCTTATTAATTAGACACAAAAATAAATGTATCACTGGTTTCTCGAAATTCATCCCCTAAAAATAGGGGTTGGTAGTCAACTACATACAAATCAACTTCGCCAGTTTTCGAGTTATAAATATGATTTTTTTAATGTAAGTTTGTAGTTATGAATAAAGTTAACTTTAATACATATTTTTTTGAAAATCATCCCTTAAAGGGTTAATTTAGCTAATGGACCTGAGTACGCAACTTCATCATTTTGAAAGTTAAAAACATTAACATATTAGTTCAAGATTAGAAACAAAATTTAAAAGTTGTGGTTTTTTTTTGGAAAATCAACCCCTATAGAAGGGTTAAATAAAAGTGTGGAAGTTAGTATGGCAACTTCGTGAGTTTTGAAGTAAGAAGAGTGAAAATTTGTATATAAGCTTATAATTAGACTCAAAAAATAACTGTGTCACAGTTTTCTCGAAATTCATCCCCTAAAAATAGGGATTGGAAGTAAACTACATACAAATCAACTTCGCCAGTGTTAGAGTTATAAATATGAAAATTTTTACGAAAGGTTATAGTTAGAAACAAAAGTTAATTTTGACACGTGCTTTGAAAAATCATCCCTTAAAGGGTTAATTCAGGGGATGGATCTTAGTACGCAACTTCGTCATTTTGAAGTTAAAAACATGAAAATTTATATTATATTAGCTCCAGATTACAAACAAACTTTGGAAACATTACGTTTTTTTTGTAAAATTATCCCCTAAAGGGTTAATTAAGGCGGCGCAAGTTAGTATGGAAACTTCGTAAGTTTTAAAGTTAAAAGTGTGAAAATTTTATACATATAAGCTTATAGGAAGACAAAAAAAATAACTGTATCACGGTTCCATCAAAATTCATCAGCATATGGGGTAAAAGTAAGGGGTTGTAAATATTTAAGAAACTACGTCATTTTTTTAACTCAGAAATGTGAAAATTAATATGTAAGCTTATAGTGACAAATAAAAATTTAATGTAGGGGGCTTTACGAATGGAAGGAGGGGAGAGGGGCAGGAAGAAAGAGAGGGACCGGGAGCGGGAGAGGGAGAGAGAGAGAGGAAGAGAAACAGAAAGTGAGAGATAGACCGGAAGCGGGAGAGGTATAGACAGCGGGAGAGGGAAGGGGATAGGAAGCGGGAAAAGGACCGGGACAGGGAGCGGGATAGGGAGAAGAATCGGGAGCGTGAGAAGGGGAGGGGTAGGGAGAGGGAGAGGGACCAGGAGCGGGACAGGAAGCGGTACAGGGAGCTGAAGAGGGAGAGGGAGAGGAAGCGAAAGAGGGAGAGGAATTAATATTGAAATGTATAATCCATAAATAACGAAATATGAAGTGAATTGATATGAAAGTATTGATTTTTGGTTTATTTGTTTGTTACTTTGTAATGGATACACTGAAAAACGTTGCTGTAGTTTTCTAAAATAATAAAACTTAATTTCTAAAATAATAAAATAAGAAATGTTTTGTAACCAGGGCGACATAATCGCTACAGCGACAAAGCCCTTTCTTTTGAAATAAAAAAAAAACATAATAACTATAATAAAACTCAAGGGGCAAATTTTCTGTACATTGAATATTTTTTTCAAAAATTTGATAAGATGTGTCTTAAAAACGTGTTAGAGCACAAAAATATTTTTTTAGAATTATTGTACGTCTGTCTGTCTGTCTTTTTGTCTGTCCGGGCATCACATCAAAACCCTTGGACGGATTTCGATGAAAATTGGTAAAGTTGCTACTTATACTCTGGGTCATAGTTTAGAAAACGTTTCATCCCGGAATATTGAAGATTTCCATTTAAAAATAGGATGAAAGTTTCTATGGAATATTTTCAAAATGATTCAAATTTGCAACGATATGGAGTACATACTTTCCAGTTTTTCATAATTTTGAATGAAACAGAAGAAAAACAAATGAATATCAAAATTCTTTACTTTTAAAACCCACCGGAAGAATCCTTTGTGATTGTAGTATAGGTTTCAGAACATAAATTCTTAAATATCAGTTCTTCAATAAAACTTTACCGTTTTTTATTTTTTTTCTGTAAGAGGTACAATGGTAAAATCTATAAAATCTATAACTCAAGGGGCAAATTTTCTGTACATTTAATATTTTTTCAAAATTTTGATTAGGGGGGACTTCAAAAACATGTTATTAGAGCACAAAAATAATATATTTTTTTTAATTATTGTCTGTCTATCTGTATGTCTGTCCAGGCATCTTAAGAGTTTCGTGAACGGATTTTTATGAAAATTGGTAAAGTTGTTTCTAATACTTTGTACCGTACTTTAGAAAACTTTTCATCCCTAAAAATATACAGGTCTGCCTGGGATACAGGATGTAAGTTTGTATGGAATTTGTTTTTTGAACATCAACTGATTTGCTTCAGATGCAACAAACGTTCCTTGCTTAAATTGATGGAATACATATTTTCCATCTTTTTTAATTTTGCAGGAAAAAGACATAAATACAAAATGTGAACATTTTTTATATTTCAAAACCTGCTCCCGAAGAAATTCTTTGTGTTTGTATCTTGGGTTTCAGTATATAAATTGCTTAATACGAGTACTTTAATTCTATGAATAAAAGAGGCACAAATAAGGCAAAACATAATTTTCGCATGCGAAGCTGCGGGGAACAGCTAGTAAATAATAAATAAATAACGCTGCACACGAATAGCCCCACACTAGGATTCCCACTGTGTCGTGGGTGCCATGGATAACACAAAAAGATAAGAACACACCCAGACCGAAGAGCAGAAATTCAAACTCATTATTCAAACAGTTTCGCTTGGAATCGAATCCAGGACCCTCGGCACTGCGATCCGGCATGGTAACCATTGCGCCACACGGGCCGTCATAGTTGAGAAACGATCAGACGAGCCACTTAATGATGAAAGGTCACCGCCCCTAATAACACTAAGGACATTACCGAATTTACCGAGACATTGCCGCCCTTGCGGCTAGAAAGAAGCGATCCGCATATTACTATTTCTCTCCATCACTGCAACGGAAACACGTAAACATTTCATACTTAATTGATTTTAGAAGGAGGGTATAGAAAGCAAATCCCAAGCCAAATGCATAGTGAAACCACCACGCATACGTACCGTATGGTTTAAACTGAATGGTACAGGACTCAGCAGCCTGCAACAGAAGGGGCACAAGAAGAAGTCGAGAAACCTTGCAACCTCGCACCAGCTGCACAGCAGGTTGGCTTCGACTCAATGACGGGTGGAGCCTCTTACACCTCAAAAAACATACTCTATCTGAGATCCTCAGACATTGGCTTCTTGGAGACTTGGAGACTCTTGACTTTGCGTCTCATGCCACCAGAGGGCCTCCGATATGACTGTTATCTTACTACAACAACAGGGACCGACCGCTCTTCGTGCCCTCCGAAGCACGAAAACGCTCAAAAATATTTGCCACTAACGGTCACCCATCCAACTTTCCGCGCTAGCGTTACTTATCTTTGTCGATCACTGAGGATCGACACAAGCCCCCCGGCCATAAGCACTTTCTGTGCTCTAGTTACCCCAGTTACCATAGATCTTCTTTAATACGAGAAGCAAAAACTTGTACCCCTTTTTACGAAAATTACGTGGACGGAGGAATAAGAAATTTGGCACAGTTAAAATTTACATGGAGGAGTTCAGAAAGTGTGAAGGTAACCCCTCTTGTCTCTGTGTTCCGTGAGGTAACCCTTTGACACTTATGGTCGTTTAGTTATTGTTTGCAAGAACGGCATTCCTCGAGTAAGAGAAAATAAACGTACTGCTACTTTTTATACCACAGAAAGTCCTATGAGACACAGCCAGACAGGAGAGCTACCATTTCTATGAAATCTTTTCTAAGGTAAATCAGCCAGTCTGCGAAGTCAAACCTGCAGTTTTAGAAAATTCAACGAAATAACAATGTATTAAATTCAAAGATACAATTACTTTAGAAGCAACCTTGGAGAGATCGCTTTCTACAGAAAATTGACAGAATTTCATAGTGCAATTAGTAATTACTAATTACTGACATTAAATCTTATCGGTGTTAAACTGTAATTTCATCGGGTAATGGTGCTTATCAATCCTGAAACCCATTTTTCAATGGTCGATTATGTAGGTCAATCCAACTCCCTAAAAGTAAAAATTAAGAATTTAAAAACACTATTAGTTCTAAACACTATTATTTTAACGTAATCACAGCTAGGCAGTTTCTGCTCGAACTGGCTGACTGAGCTTGCCGCTGAAACAGTAATTAAATCTTGATTTTCCTAATTGACACGTACTAGGGACCGCAACAAGACAAACGGGGCGTTTGATAACAAATCCCTAGCCGTCTTACTAAGAATGTTCAGTAATATAGTGTAATAGAATAAAATACAGAAGAAAAAAGATTAAATGTTGTTACACTCACGTCCTAGAAAAGAAAGAAAAAATATTTATTCATGAAACTAAGTATGCTTAGTTTCACAACACCCGACAACAAAAGCTTTGAAAGTTACACGCTTTATTATTAGGATTTTCTTTGTCCTCGATGGACACTGCAAACAACAATAGCCTGAGAACCACAGACATAAAAAAAGAACAGACGGATTGTCAGCAACAAATTCAGTGAACCACCCATAATAATACCAACTCCTCTATTCATACAAGTATCACACGCAACATTGACACCATGCTGTTATTAATTCGCCGCCATTACCGCGTCGGATTGGTCGGACTGCACTAAAAATTACGCACACATGGTAAGCGGGCGGCGTCACTCTCGATAAGACAAGGTGACGTCTGTTCTTTTTTTAAGTCTGTGCTGAGAACAAACATTTTAGTGAGGATCGAAATAAAACACCTCGCAGACAGTGTAATTACCGTCTCGGATGCAGTGCGGGGTTAGTCTTACTAATCTCGCTGTATACAGCCGTCTGCGAATTAACTTCCTCGGAAGTAAAAGTGACCGACAAAGTTAAGCAACATCGGACTCAGTCGGAAGTTTGTTCAGTGACCGGTGCTAGTGACAAAATTACTTGACCAATGATGAGCGTTTCCATGCTTGGGAAGGCATGTCGTTAACTCCAATGTTATCGGAATAACTATTATATTATACGGTTCAGTTTAGAATTTCAATTTGAATAAGGCAAGTAAATTGAATTATGTAAACGTAGCAGGTAATTATAATAAGATTGTCGCTGTAGTTGTGATGCCAACTAAGATCAAATATAAGGTTGTACTGTAGTGTAAAGCAAATATTGGAAGAAGTTCCATAGAAAAACTTGGCCTTCACTTTTAACACTAATTTATATGCTACTAAATGTAACATTAGTGAGGTTCGGTTCTTTTCCATGACAAGAATTTCGGTCTATTTCTACTTAGTTCTTTTCGCTTAATGAACAATACAAATATTTTGTCCACAATCCGACGTGATTTCTTCGATATCTCCGTGGATTGAACGAAGAATGAAAGATTAGTGATGAAGTATTGCATGACTACCTTCATAGTTCGTTCACTAAGTTCAGTTTGTCAGTTTATATCTTCTGCGCCAAAATAATAGCATGAAATATTCTCAAATGCACAGAAATATCTCTCGTTGCCCTCGTTGGCATGCAACGGGATTGTCATTTACATTTAGTTTACATAGAATTGGTTGGCCCAAAGTAAATCATAAGATTGTTAAAGCGCCTATATCAGTTTATTGCATGAATCCGGCAATCTCAATATTGCTTTTAAATTACTCAGGTAAATTCAGTTCAGATCCTAGGGCAAATTTCTTTTCACGTTTCACCACTGTATTCCTTGCTACATAAATAAAACTCGACGTCATAGGTATTCTCCATCCTCTGCTATGATAGATTTTTCGTGAATTAAATTTCTATTGACTCGATTATTGTCACAATCATTATGAAATTTTCTGTGAGTAAGGACCAAAATGTTGTCAATTATAGTATCTGTTCAGCATAGATATAGAGTTACTTCTATATCTATGGTGTTCAGTGATAATATTTGTCATCTATATATGTATAATAGAGTAGGTAAACTGTTATAGCATACGTTCATTGTCTGCTTTAAGCATGTGGTGTTTACAACTAATTAAAGTTATAACCAACCACCCGCGAATACTCCTCACATGCAACACAGTGATCAATGAAATTCATCGATCTGTATTACAGCATGCGTACACTATGAACACAGTTACGGTAAAATTAAATCGGTACCTATGTGCAAAAACAAAATTGATGAAAAGTTTATAAAGAGCGCCTGGTTCTGTTATCGTGAGAATCAGGTAATCAGAGTTTTGCCTTTACTTTTCCTTAAGTTAATTCTGTTTATTTCTTTAATGAAATACCTTTTCGTGGTACCTACCTACCTATTATTTTGTTTGGGTACCTATTACTTTTAGCCCTTATATAATAATATTCTATCATATTCATTCAATACAAGCACTTTAAGAATAAACATTTTAACATTTTTTTAAGTATTAAAAAAAGAAAAAACCCGACTGCGTAAAATGAATTAAAAAGAAAAAACAAGCCCAGTAGTTTGGAATGCTGTTAAAAATAATACTGAACAACTACACCATATACGGATTAACAGTCTTTTCTTTTTAGTTTATTTTACGCAATCGTGTTTTTTCTTTTTAGTTAGGATTCATTGACTTATTTACTAGACGAAAAAATTCGCAATGTTCATTATATTATATTATATTATATTATATTGTTCAAGGGAGTTAGTTAATGAATTAGAGTTAAGTACTTAATAAATTAGGGAGAATGGTTGTTGAACCTAAAAATCATTTTTAAATACCTTTTCAATGATACCACACTCGATAGGTTTTTAGAAAAAAAAATTTAACACAATATTGCGCCAAAAATTGACCATTTTAATTATTTTTTTAATTCTGATATACCTAGTGTCAATCACAATTAAGACGAATCTAACTGCACCTCTCAAGTTGAAATCGATCAAGCCGTTTAGGTTACAGAGCGTGCCAAAGAAATATACATACAAAGAAACATACATACATATTTGTATAGATGAGGCCATGAATCTCCAGTGAAGGTCCAGGGACGGACCTCTTTATTCTACAGCGCTTGTCTGATGCAGAGGCTGGCATATAAGAAATGTCATGTCATATTTAGATTAAGGAATTGTCAATAATGTAGAACAGATTATTATTGATCACGTAGTGTTGGAAGTACTTTGGAATATTGATGTGAACGTTAGGAGTAAATAAATATAAATAAATAAAAAGTTTAATATCTAATAGGAAATTTAATCTGAGTACCTAATACAAAATGAAAAATAAAATACTACTTAATGAAATAACAAAATACGGAGCATTTACATAGTTCGTCTATTTTTTAATAATGTACCAGATACATTATTTTCTTATCAAATAAACAAAACATTAGAATGCAGCGGTCTATAAAGTTTTGCGGTGTCTGGTATCACGGTTAAGTTCACAGAATTTGCTGGAGAAATCTGAATTCCGATATGCTATGAAATAGATATTTGCTTATAAACTAGCATCAGGCGCTACATTTTGCTAAACTTTTAAACAATATTATTTGTAGTTTGCCCCAGCTGCTTTGTTTAAAGTAATACGTATATTTTTCATGTAAGAGAGAAAAGTATCTGGTAGGAATAAGTTAGATCCTTTTTCTGTGCAAATTATTTGCTAGGGTAGGTAGGTATGGTAATTCCTCTTTTTAATAAATCATGTTTTCCATTTTTACTAACAATATTGCTATAGATCTGTCCGTATTAAGTTGTAAAGGTCGATAGGGCAAACAGAAACTGTCGATAGTTCTCATGCCGCTTGGAGGCTTCCGATTGATAACATTATCAATGACGACTTCAAGTGCTCTCCGAAGGAAGTAAGCGCAACCTTAATTCTGATCAAACCAACCGGAACCGTATTACGGCCTCTACGGGCTTAATACAATAAACGTCGCTTGGATGAATTCATTACCTATACATTGCTGTAGGTGCCACTAAAAAAACTAACGTTATTTTTTTATGTCCTCAGCCTATTGATTTGTTTCCTATAAAATGTAAGTAAATAGGTACCTACCTACCTTATCAGTTGATAACCGACATTGATCTGAGAAAAGTATTGTAAGGATTGTTAAGCGATGTGTCACCGCTCACTCGGTGGCGGATTACGTGCCGTCAGCCCGAGCCATAAATCTAATGCGAGGTGTGACACTGAGCTCCATACTTGCGCGCTAATTACTGTAAAAGCGTTATCAATGGATTACATCCATCCCACTCTGAAGATTTCACACAAATAATCCTCAATTTTTATACGAGTTTAAGTGTTAATTACAATCTGGATGACTATAATATTTTAACGACCATAAATATAATATAATCGGTCAAGTCCGAATCGGACAAGGAAAGGGCAATCTATGTGATGAATAAAAACATAAAAACACATTAAACTATATTTTAGAACAGCACTCATAATACCTACCTAACAAAATAGGTCAGCATTGAAATAGCACTGATTTTTTCGTTTTCGCGTGATGAGATTTTTAACAAAATCAGCACACAATAAACAAGAAGGAGAGTTGAGCATCCATCGCTATGAGCAATCTGCTATACCCACCACTTGTCCCAATTCCAAAGTGAGCAGAAAGTGATCAATTTTTTACTTCACAACTCTGTGTACCGTACGCAGCTTGCAATATTTAGTGTAGCCACTGTATTTTAAATTATTCATGGACTTACTTAAACGGATTTTGACTTCCTTATTTTTTGCGTAACGGACGACTGGACTGGATGGAATATTTCGATATTAGAACAGGAACAATTAAATTTTACACAGAGGATATCAATATTACACACAATTTTTCACATCAAAAATTTACAAATCTGCTGCATCATCTACAATTTAAAAAAAATCCGGAATTTTCACTTGGCTGTTAGAACAGTCTACATACAAAGCGCACAAACGTTTCTCCGCTTTTACCTAATAAATTCTGTTCATGAAACCGTAATACCCAAATCTCGTTTTCTGTTACATAATCCTTGTGTTTATTAATTTCCCGTGGAAATAGATAGTGTAAGTATAAACTCAAAGTAATTTAATATATACGAGATCAAACGTCAATCATTCCAACGGTTATAATTTAAAAAAAAAATTGTGTATCACGGAGTGGAAAGACTAAAAATTTAGAAGTTAAATTCACTAACAAAAAATGGGTTAGTTTATTAGTTTAATTCTGCTTAACAACTCCCATTCAACGATTGCCTCGAACTTGTTAAGTCGGTTAGTTTTCGTAACATTATTATTTTTCCACTGCTCTTACGTAAAACGGCTGTTTCACCTTACAATGCGAGTAAATTAAATTCTTAGTAAGGTGTAACAATTTCCAATGTCAACAAATCCATTTGAATTATTTAAACCTGAAAGTGAATATTACCAAAGAGGGAGTTACAGCAGGAAATAAGGTAAATTGATATTAACAAATTTTTTATTATAATAATTCTTATCACTATTGACACTGTCATTCGAATTAGATTCACACATAAATACTTTTAATCAAAGACGCCAATAGGCATCTTCGTCCTAATTATAATAATTTATTTATAAATTAATGCACTCAATAAATATGTCATCCGTAAATACGGAATATACAAAAACATCAACAAAAGAATATCATGTCCGTTAAACAACGCAGATATGCTGATCAGTCGATAAACAATGTTGTTAGTGGCCGTGTTTGTATCCAAATTTCCTATGATGGTCGTGTCCGGACCTTTCACCTTGGTCATGGTGATGATGATAATGTTCATCGTGTCCACCTTCTTCATCGTGTCCCTTGTGTTCATGATGGTGGCCTCCTTTCTCGTGATGACCCTTTTCACCGTGCTCTTTCTCATGATGATCCCCGTGATGATGACCCTTGTGGAAACTTCCGCCCTTCTTATGTCCGTGTTCCTCGTGGAACCCACCGTGTTTCTCATCGTGAGCAGAATCTCCCTCTTCTTCGAAGAAGGTTTTATCCTTCTTAAACTCGTCCACTTTGTGGATTTCATGATGTCCTTTAGTGGAATGTCCTTTATTATAATGTCCCTTTTCCTCGTACTTTTGGCCCTTTTCACCTTTTTCGCCTCTATGATGTTCACCATAATGTTCGTCCTCATGGTGATGTTTCTTATTGTGACCACCATGATCGTCGTATTCTCCTTTGTGGGACTCCTTATCGTGATACCCTTTCTTTGCTGACTCGTGATGGTGATGACCCTTGTAGCCCTTATGTCCTTTTTCTCCGTGATCACTATGATGCTGTGAATGATGTTCCTTGCCCCCTCCTTTTTTGTACCCATGATTATGATCATCGTCTTTTTTGTGCCCACTTGCAGCGGTATTTTGATCAGCTATCTGCTTTTCTGGTTTAATCTCAACATGTTCATTCGTTTGGTTTGATGGAGGTAAGCGTCTTGCATATGCAAACGCCAAACATGTCATTAATCCTAATGCAATGAATGCCCTCATGTCAACAATTTACTACGAGGCACCAGTTCTTATGCGGCGTGACTATTTCTTTATATTGACAAGATTATTGACAGTGCTGCAGTTTTATATAAAGAGTTGTGTAAGCTGTGACATGACTAGTAACTCGTCGCCAGACAATCGCGTCAGTTTGTTGCAATAAGCTCGCGTTCGTACATTTTAACGCACATCGGAGTTCTTGTGACAGAACAATCTAGAAACCTCTGCCATCTACCAATAGACATCAGCGTGGTGTAATAAAATGCAAACATTTAATCCAATTCTGGTTTCTATTGAAAAGTATTTTCATTGATTTTTTTTGTAATTTAATTTGAATACCGATTGTTCATTCTTCTCGTGGACCAAATATGTACCTACCGAAATTCATATTATTGCATTTCAGTTAGCTGTACACAAATAATTCAAACAATTAGTAATTTTTTAAGAAACTCCTTAATAATTTTGAGTTCTTTTTTATAGAAATAGCCGGCAAACGAGCTGACGATCCATCTGATGGTAAGTGGCTGTCGTCGCTCATGGACATCAGCAACATCAAAGGCATCACTGATGCGTTGCCGGCCAAGAAAGAGAGAAGAAAAAGAAAGAAAGAACTGGCTCTCAAGCCCCCAGCTGGAACACGACGAGCTATCCAGGCGAACCCCATGAAGAAATAATAATAGAAATACTGGTATTAATTTACAATTAAAATCAATTATACCAATATAATCCCTCGAGGGGCCCTAGCACCAGCGGGCTTGCCGGATTTAGTCGCCTCTTACGACACACATCCGGCGTGGGATTGGGATTAGTATTCTAAGCCGCCCCAATACGGCTAGTTATTAAAAGTATTAGTTACTTGCTGACACAGCTTATGTTGTTCCACTAAAAAATTTCTGGATAGGGACACCCTAATCACTTAGCGGTAATAAATATACTTTAAGACCTATTCTCATATCTACCAAATATATACAAATAATTTCATTAAATTCGATCGAACCGTTTCGGAGGAGTGCGACCACAAACACCGTGACACCAAAAACCTAATAAACCAAAGACCGAGACCAAACTTTTATCTGAACCTAAGTCTGACCGGCTCGAATAGAAACTCCGCCAAATTCATTACTAACTTGACCACAGGATCAGGAAGAAGATATCGTTTTTTGTCAATTTTTTTTATTAGGTTTATAAAGCATTATAGTATAACGATATTGGGAACAAAATTAATAACTTTTGTCATAATGTCAGTAATCTGATCAACTCACCCAACCTTGAACAGACTATTATGAACTTAGAAAATAGTTTTTCTAAGATATTTTCTTTTACCTATAAAGAAAATTCAAGTTAGTCTGAAACGATAAAAAAGTGAAGGATGGTAATCAACCATAGTTTGAATTTTGTGACTTTAAAGTTGATCTATACATTTTTGCCAGATTACCGAAACGGTAAAAAAACTTAGTTTAAAGAAATATTTTAATGCAAAAAATGCCGTAGAGGCTTTTTTTTAAGGTTGATCATGATTATTATTGAGCCAGCTTATTGAACGAATGGTTTGATTGTTACCGGATTATACATTTTATAAACATTGCATTCTTACCTAATAGCATTCATACCTTATTCTTAGACATTTTGTATTGTATACATAATACCTATAAGTATGTCAGAGATGCTGAAAATGTAACCTCTTTTATTTCATGCACATTTCAGTTCAAATAGTCCTCTTCCTTTCCCAATTTTTATTTCTTTGAAAATAAAAATTAAAATGAAGAGATAAATTGAAGTTATTTAACTTCTTTATGAAAGTAACTTAATTAAAAAATATTAATCCAAAAGAGGATCAAATTCAAGATGCGCGTTACGAAACTTCTTCCAAATATAAAGTTATTAGCGCTCCGCCCGCTGCTTTACCCGTGTTTCCGGGATATGAATGTATAGATATAAGCCCCACACTAGCATCCCGTGTCGCGGGTGCCATGGACAACACACATACCCAGACCGAGAACAGAAATTCATACTGGTCATATAATTCTCGCCTCGCTGGGAATCGAACACAGAACCCTTGACACGGCGCGGCGCGGCGCGGCGATCCGGCTTGGCAAACAAACCATTACGCCACACAAGTCGTCAAAGTAACAAACATACATAGTCCTCACAATCTAATAATATAGTAAGTACTTATTAATAGAATTAAACAAGAAACAAATACCAATAACTTACTATAATCTAGTAACTTAATCACTACTAATATTTTACACTTTTTGCATTTAATTATAACTAAAATTATGACAAAAAAAAACCTCAATATAAAGGACGAAAACGATGGTAACCTCCTTTTGTTGGACTTCCTTTGATGTATATTGTGTCCATGCAATCCGAAAAAGAAAGTATGTGACTGTTTCAGTGGTCCTATGTTTTCATTTGATATAATGATATAGGTACTTACAAAATGACATAATTCAATGCTGATTACGCATTGTTATTTTCTGATATTACAAAATATACTGAAACGAAGCGGGCCTCGCTAATGTGGCACCAGCGCCACCAGTATACGAGGCTCTCCTCAGCGTTAAAACATAGAACGCCACGCTTCTTCAAAGTTATACAAATTACAGTCCAAAACAAGTATTTTTTGTTACATTTGAAATGTACAAAATTACCAATTAAATCCTTATAATGGATATCCAATTATGACACCATTCAAATTATTGTATTTAATTTATAATTTATTGTATAACCAGAGGGCTCCTGAATTTATTATGACGTCATATACGTCCCTAGACCAGTGGACGATCGATGATTTTTGGTATAGTTTTACATGCTAAACAGCATTCTTTTTTTACAATCAACCATGAAAACTCATAATTTGTTTTGAAGAGCCCTGAAAAAGGTCAAGGTTCGATGACAATTCAATAACTTCATAGTTTCATTTTGATGTCCTGACTAGGATCATCAGGATAAAAAGAAAATATCTAGATTATTTTTCCCTATATAGGATTGTTTATAGGTACCTATTTATTTAGTTTTTAAGCTTTTGATTGATTTATTTTTATCATCCTCGTGGATGAATGTTTTATGCCACGAATACTGTATATTTCGAAACTCACCAATTTCAGTTCCAACGTTTTCTTTAGCAAACGGCTGATTGCAACGACGACTAATTCTTCGTCCAAGAAATGTAGGCCAATCTCGGGTATCGGTCTACTTGCTCAATATTTTGAGTTACTTATCTCGCCGGGAAGCGTTGCCAGCGAACCACAGCGCCACAGCCAACAATTTTATGTAACTTTTGTTGTCGAAAGCAAACGTGCAGTAGCAGTACCTATTTTGCTCCATAACAACCATTTAGTTTAATCATTTTTGACGAAACTTTTTGTTTGCGTAAAAACGACCAAATATTATTTTAATAGTTATTGCAGTATATTCAATATAAACAAAGGATATATTTCGAATTTTATTAACAAACAACAATCAACAAATAACATTTAGAACTAATAGAGAGCGTTCCTTATCAGTCTCTCACAATGACTTAAAAATAAATCATTTGGTTTGTACTCGTACTAAACATAACACTTAAGTAACTTAAAGCTTACTTGTGGCCCTTCTTGAAGCCCCAGTGCTTGTGGTCTTCATGACCTCCCTTCTTCCCATGACCATCATGATGATGGTGATGCTCATGATGACCACCTTCACCCTTATGTCCCTTATGCTCGTGGTGATGCCCGCCCTTATCATGATGGCCCTTCTCACCATGTTCGTGGTGATGATGTCCTCCATGATGATGACCCTTGTGATGTCCGCCGCCTTCCTTGTGACCGTGTTCCTCATGGTGTCCGCCATGTCCCTCATGATGACCACCTTCATGGTGATTATCGTGGAAGTGTTTCTCCTTTTTGAACTCGTCGTGTTTGTGTACGCCATGATGACCCTTGGTCGAGTGTCCCTTGTGGTAATGCCCCTCTTCATGGTGTTTATGTCCTTTATGTCCCTTTTCACCGTGATGGTGCTCGTGATGATGTCCATCGTCATGGTGGTGATGTTTCTTGTGTCCCTCATGATCGTCGTGATGTCCCTTGTGGTCTTCGTGATGATGGTGGCCTTTTTTGCCGTGTTCATGATGATGATGGCTCTTGTAACCTTTATGTCCCTTCTTGCCGTGATCATCGTGATGGTGTGCGTGCTCCTCATGTCCACCGCCCTTATCCCACTTGCCACCCTTATCGCTCGCAGCTACTTCCAAATCAGCATCTCTCCGTGTCCTGGAAACCCCCCTGCAACTGACGTATGCCAACGCCACAAGGACGACACAGCATGATAAAAAGTTCCTCATATCTTTGACTGGATCAGTCTCGCTGAAACTGTGGACTGATGACTCTATCAATAGCAGCAAAGGTTTTATACTGATTAGTTCCTTTAGTTACTGGTTGGTACCACACCAGTTGTGTAAAGTACCCAAGGTTACAACTGTGTCGCACAGCAGCCGGCGTTGCGTAGCCCCAGCAATCAATGTCCCAACCATGCCCACTGACAATCTTAATAATACACTAAAAAGAAAAAGTAAATTTGTAAGAAATTTGTCTATTTTGTAACTTTCTCGATTGTGACTACCTCAGCACTTTGGCCAGTCATTTCAGGGATTCCTAATTGGATCCAAAGTAGTTATAATACTTTTCTTTTAGGTATGTGATAGACAAAATGTTACCCTTGGTTTTACTTGTTGCGACTGTTTGTAAGTACCTGTATCCAAGTCATCAAAAATATTTCACAGCAGGAAACCTAGGATTGCCATATGACAAGACTAAAATATCTGGGCAAAACTTCAAAAAATCGGGATTTGTCGGGACAAAAATTTTTTTGTAAATAGCCTGCAAACGAGCTGACGACGAAAAAAATGGCTACAGCGCGTGCGGAAGGCCGCGAGCACCGCGGCGACACACGTGTTCTGTTCAGTGTTGCCAAGTTAGCCACTTTTTGGCTAGATCTGGCTACATATTTAGACACAATTTTAGCAACTCATGACTTGACAAGCTAATAATTACTTGTTATTAGCTAATAATTACTTGTTATTAGCTCATAATTACTTGTTATTAGCTTGTCAAGTCATGAGTTGCTAAAATTGTGGCTAAATATGTAGCCAGATCTAACCAAAAAGTGGCTAGCATGGTAACACTAGTTCTGTTGAATCGAGTGAATTGTCGGGACATTTTGTATTTTGTCGGGACTCTGGACATCATGTGAAACGTCGGGACGATCCAGACGAATCCCAACCTGTGCACCATGTGTCCTCCCAATCACGTGCATGCATCAATGCACGTCTATGAGAATTTATTTTGCACGGTAGCTATAGTTTATAGCCTCACTTACTTACCTAATTCAGCCGACAAACAAGCAGAATGGCCACGATAAGATGGTAAGTGGCACAGGTATAATTAATGAGGTACCTATTTTTCATTAGGTACACACAGTTTCCGACCGCTATAGACGGGACGGGACGCGCAAGAAAAACTTTCGACACTCAGGTTGGTCTCCTGTCCACCAATCCGCGCAACCGCAGATAGCTAAAAATTTTGTTATTTGAAAGAAAGAAAAGATTTATTTCTAGCACACACAACAAAATTAACATAATTATGAACTATACGTGTTACAATGTTCGCCTGTTGTGCCAGAGAATGGTACCCACTCAGCGTATTGCCGCGGCCGTAGAGTTTACCACGGCGCTGATTTTCAGTGGGCCCTTTTGGTGACTCACAGACGACAATGTTTTTTATTTTTATAATTAACTACCTACTGATAAAATATTAGTATTGATAATATGAATATTAATAAAAATAATAGGTAATTGTAATAATACGTAAAAATTATGTTACGGCGTTTGTTATTATTGTGGAGATAAGAAATATGTATGTAGAAGGTGATGTGGGAATTTCTTGGACCTATTGGGTAAGTTATTGTAAAAATTATTTGGTATATTTACTTATTTATATTTGTATTTGCATTTGTAGTTGTATTTTTTCTAAAACATGAAAAGTTTTCTAAAACATGGCCCAAGTGTAAGGAACAACTAAACTAATTTCCGTCGAAATCAGTTTAAAGGTTTTCATGTGATGCCCGGACAGAGAAACAGACAGACAGACAAACAATAATAAAAAAAAAATTTTTTTGGTGCTATAACACGTTATTAAAGTGCCCTCCCCCTCTCCCGGTCCCTCTCCCGCTTCCTGTCCCTCTCCGTCCCCTCCCCTCTCCTTACCTTCCCCCTCACCTGCCGCTCTCCTCCCCCACCCCTCTCCTCTGCTACCCCTCCCCCTCCGCTCCCCTCCCCTCCCGTTCCGCTCCCCTCACCTCTCCTCCCCTACCCCTCCCCTCCGTTCACCACACGCACACACACGCCGTATAAATGCAATTGAAGCTGCTGGAATTTAGAACCTAATTTGTTATCTCTGTAATCAACTGCTTTTAATTTATCTGTCGACGTAGCAAATATCGCCATAAATCTAGATTCAGCACCTCAATAAGGTCATAGTCATATACCATAAATTTAATCGCAACGAAACCAAGACTAACATTATTCCATCCATCCATCCATCAGCCCTTGGAGGTCCACTGCTGGACATTATTATTATTATTATGATGGACTATTATGACGGATTATTATGACGGATTATTATGACGGATGCCCGCTGTCTTCTTCAGGTCGTCGGTCCATCTGGTCGGGGGGCGTCCTATACTGCGTTTTCCGAGACATGGGCGCCATTCGAGGACCTTTCTTCCCCAACGGTATCGGTCCTTCACACTATGTAGTCAGCCCATTGCCACTTCAGCCGGCTAATTCTTTGAACTATGTCGGTTACCCTTGTTCATTTACGGATCTCTTCGTTTCGGATGCGATCACTTAGAGAAATCTTGTTTTAACCATCTTGTTTTAACATTCGTAAAACTAATTACTTCACAATAATAATTTTACGGATCCGAGACGTGGTGCTTTACTATTTATTTATTTATTTAATTTTTGCAACACCTTAAACTAGGGTATAACAAAGGCAAAAACTTAATGCCTAATGGCATTCTCTACCAGTCAGCCTTGGGTGCTGGTGAAAAATTTAAGGTAGGCGCAAATACTATTGGTCTTATCTACAAGTTCAGAGTAGCACAGCAGGCTATGCTCGGTACTTAGCATAGCTGTCGAAAGTCGTAACATAGCATAGCTGTGTTACGACTTTCGAGAATACAGTGAACGAATATACTTAGTATATTAGTTCATTGCGAGAATAGTATCGACATACGTTCTAAACACAAATTTCAACTCCACTGGCCATGCATTGTAGCGCCGACAATAAAATTCGTCAACCGCATCGATACTACGCACTGAAAACCACAAAATTGGACAACAAATCACGCCGACCGACGATCCCTTGGTCACAAACAATAACTTAGGATGCAGTAACTGTCGACAGACAGAATTCTCCATCTGTTTTTTAACATCGAATAGAATACAATTCATTATCTATGTGCTTTTTTGACCATCTTGTTTTATATGCCAAAAATATTGCTTAATAATAAAATGCAAACAATATTGCATGCGTTTAATATAAGATGAACTGAAAGGTAAAGATCATCACGATGATCATCACAAAAGCGCACTGGTGTGGACATACTCGTAGCTATTCACTTGCTACTTGCTACTGTCGGTTACCCGGGTTACCTCTTATATCTATGAAATAGTTCGCACCTTCGGTGCAACAAAGTCACAAATGGCCAAAACTTTAAAATTGAGTTAGTACGCCAAATTGTCTATAAAACAAGCATTTTACGTGAAACTGTAGCAAAAACTATAAACAATTAATAGTATAAATATTTTTAACCTACTACAGATAGTAAACCAGTAATATGGAAATAAATGTGAATGTGAAAAAATCTTAAAGTCCTCTCCTGTAAAATTACAAAAAAAGCTGTTGTGCCTTTGTTGCACCGAAGGTGCGAGTTGCACACGACGTACTTTTGATAACAACGGACTAAACAATATGTTAAAAACACATCGTTTTATAACTATCCCCCAGCATGTATTTTTTACACCAAGGCAAAATAATGCTTATTTATTTGAAACTTGTTAAGAGTAACTTCGAAATTGAACGAACGCGAACATCGATCTTGCCCCTTGAGCAAGATGAGCTCTATGAGCGAGGATATAATGTAGGTTTCTCAGTCTTTAATCTAAGATATGTTTGAAAGTCATGTTTAAATTTTTTCAGCAATATCGGATAGGTAGGTTCTTATTCCTAAAATAAAAGTACACTTATATAGTTTTACTAGCTTTATTGATACAACCCTCAACAACATAATACATATCAGGAGTGCTACAAGACGCCGAGTTGTTTTATTTCAATATATACCTATCAAATTAAAACTAAATATATTTTAATTCATATCTTTTTATATAAATCACAATATCAACTTTCAGTTGACAAAATATTAAACTAAAGGAACATACTGCTAAATTTTGTTCATATTAACAGATGTGTAACTTATACACCCTGAATATTACATAAAATTCGAATTGTATTACAATGGTATAATAATGTTCAAAATCACAATAATAATATTTAAGAAAATTAATAGGTTCCCAACAGGTGAACATAAGTTTTGAATATAAGTTTCATTAAACTTGCTACGAACATCTTTAATTACAATATGGGAAAATACCTTTCCTCAATAATATATATGTACTCACTTTTGTTTGTAAAATTTTGACTCATTAAATTTTAATACATAGCATAGTTGAAGACTGGTAAAGTAAAACAACATTAGACACATTCTATCAATATTATGTATATATTTATTTACTAAAATTTCCCTCTGATTATTTTCTTTCAATTATGCATTTTATAATACAAAAAATAAACCGAGATATATACACATAATATGTCCCGTGCAACATTTTTCTTAAAACATTATTATAATATTACAAATTATCTGGTAAACTGATGAAACTTAAAAACTAAAGCAAATTAACATCATACCAAATTATTGTAAATCTTTGCAACCTGTCCAATTCACTTATTATGTTATTTAATTCCAACAAATTATTACTTTGGACAGAAGCAAGTTCCCGTAATCAGAAAAAAATCAACGTTATAATTTTATCTTACCAATCAATAGCCAAATCAAATGTCCTTAAACAAAGAGCCTCATTGAAATCAGTAAACTATTTCTGGTTTGTAGGTTAACAGTTTGTTTGTGTATTAACAATAGTCTAATTTGTCCTATTATAATTGTAACAGGACACCGGTCGATCTACGCAAGCTGTTATACTATTATATAAGGAGATATATTTGCAGAGTATACAAAACGGTAATTAATGTACAAACTAAGTGTGGTAAAAGTATTTTAATTTAAAATTGTTACATACTATCGTGTAAGGAAGGACATTGCATAAAATGTGCATTTAGCTTAAGTTTTTAAACTTGCGTACTTTCAACAAGACCATGTTCCGTAGTTCCGTACAGAGTTACCGTACAGACAGTACATCTGGAACAATATGAAGTTCCTACACATGTTTACCAACGTTAACAACGAACAACGACTGAAAATGATATATCGCGACAAAGATGCAAATGTTACTGACAGGCTTATTTAACCAATTTGATATAATGGTCTAGTTTTTGTGTATTGCTTCAAACCAACGGATACTTACATAATCGTTTGCGTTAAAGATTTTTCTGCACCATACCACATGACGCCTTCCTAGAATGGATATTGTAAGCGAACCGTAATATTGATATTGTTTGTTGGTGAACATGTGAAGGCACCAAAAGCAAGCATAATAAAAATAATCTATTAAACTATTCAGCCTAATTGAGATGGAAGCCGCGCTCGTTGGTCGCGGCCAGCAGCCTTTCACGAAGCACTTCCTTGCAGGAGTACTCGGGGAGCTTCAGGTAATGCACGCACGTGTTCACTGAAGGATACGAACCGTCTCCTGCATCCACCTATCGCAAAACGATGTTATTACTCGAATATCTTGCCGTACGCAGCACATAAATCGAATGACGCAGAGGAAAGTTAAATTGTCATAATATGCCAGTTGCAAGATTCATACTGTGTTATATTTCATTCGTACACTTTTTTGAAATGGTCAGACAAATTTGTCATTTTACAGGCTAGTTTATAATTGCATTAACTTATTGTAAGCAAAAAAATATATCATATTATGTTCTCAATATTCTATAATATAAGTTTGTATTTAAATAGCCGGCAAACGAAAAAAGTAATGCTAAGACATTGAAATATAATGTTATGAGACATCTCGAACAAAATGTGTACCGCCGGGAGGTTCTATTTTCTAAATTGAGCCACGATTCTCCTTTTATAATCGAACGAATTCATTGAAAATTGAAGCCCATTGGCGCCAATTCATTGGGACATACACCGTGTTCGCGGTGTCGGTCCTATGAGCGATTAATAATAGTTCAATGTGCTAAGATTGTTTACGAAATAGCACTCTTCTAAAAGATATCGTGAGGCAGAAAGTGCACAACCTTTTGCTTGTATGAAGTTCCGACGGGCCTATCCTTCATTTTAAAATCATTGTACTGAGAACTATCCATAGCTAGTGGGTTTCCACTTGACGTTCACAACGATCACACTCACGACCGCGGTTTTTCCCGTTCCACTAACTTGTGCAATGTCCACTTCGACCACTTCGACCTTTCAGACCTCTTCAGATGGAGCTCGGTGTAAGCGAAATTAATGCCGTCATCAGTGAAGTTTTGGCCGCGACCATAACGACCGCGGTCGTTAAGTGAAACGACTAATGGTCGTAGCAGACATATCAACTCGTAAACGGAACGTAAACGTATCAACTCTTGCATGTCAGTATTCTTTGTATGAAACTCCCTAATGTAAAGCACACTTATCGGATTCGTAACGTAATCGCCTCGCCTCGAGACAAGCTCACAAACCGCGGTACGGTGCGTGGACGACTTGCCGTACCCGCGCTTACGTCTCACCGTACGCTATCCTTCGACTTTCCGTTTCCTCGTGCGCGCGCCGCGCTGCGGCTACCGCTGTCATTCATTTAGTCAACCAGCGGCCGGCGAGCCGTAAGCGCGGCGTCGCCTAGCCGTAGCCGAGTCGATTTGGAGCTGTTGGTCGGTTATAACGCGCTTACGTTAGGTTGACGGCGAGGCGATCCGGTGCCGATCCCTTTCCGAGTTGATATGTGCGCTACGACCATAAAGGGTTATTTTGATCGTTGTGAACATCAAGTGTAACGCACCCAGTGTAGTGCATGCAGTGTGACGTCAGTGTGTGTGTATGTGTGTAGTGTGCGTACCTTCCGCACGACGGTGAGGCGCGGGTGCAGGTTGGCGAGCCCGCCGGGCGGCAGGCTGCTGCAGCCGGTGGCGAACTGCAGGAAGGCCTTGCGCTCGCGCCACGACATCTCCACCAACACCTCCACCAGCCGCAGGAAGCCGGGGCTGCGCACACACATTCACATTCACATCCACATTCACATGTTACATGTTGTTCACATTACATCGACAAATCAAGTGATGATAAATGGTAAATGGTATTTTATGTATTTTATGAATGTTCTGAGTTCTGACTAATTCTGGTTGACTATTATTATTATTTTATTATTCAATTTCATTAATAGGTAAGTAAGACTGCCTGCTTATTAATAAATAAATAATTCATTCAAAATTTCAAGATACACAATAATAATGCGAATATTTAAATATATGCACAAGCATACACGTCGCCCTCTACCCGCACCTCAGGTAGCGAATTGCATTGCACATACTCCTGTGCTACATACAAGCATGTGTATCACAGGCATTAGTAAAATTGGTAGTTAACCTGTCACGCGTGTACCCCAGCTTAGGCTCAGTGTACTGCAGCAAATGGTCCACTTACGCTCAGTGGAGAGACGTCACCATTCATCCACAAGTCAAGTAACGGATTGCATTGCACATACTCCTGTACTACATACAAGCATGTGTATCACAGGTAGTGTCCGACCGAAGGTGCAATTCTGGCCGAAGCCGAAGCCGAAGCCGATTAATCGGTATTCACCAAAACCTTCGGCCGAAGCCGAAGCCGAAGCCGAAGGTGTCATTGACCTTGAGAAATACGATAGTTACTTTGATCTCAGAATATACTAGATACATATTGTGAGAGCTTTAGAGATTTAGCCCAATAACGAGCCGAGTGACCAACATATACAAGTAGGTAATAAAATATTGTCAAAAATAAAAGGCGCGGCGAAACTCTGCTGCTCTGCACACTCTCCGTCTCGCTCTAGCATCGTTCAGTAAATTTCAATATTTGACAACTAGCAAACCTTCGGCTTCGGCCAAACCTTCGGCAAATTTTTGGCCGAAGCCGAAGATTTGGCCGAAGGTGCTTTTTTGGCCGAAGCCGAAGCCGAAGCCGAAGCTTCGGTCGGACACTAATCACAGGCATTACTAGTAAAGTTGATAATTCACCTGTCGCGCGTGTACCCCAGCTTAGGCTCGGTGTACTGCAGCAGATGGTCGCGCGTCCACGCCGGGCCGCGCTCGCCGCACAGCAGCAGCCGTAGCTCGGGCGGTGAGAACGCGCGCAGCCGCCGGCCCGGGAACACCGCCGCGAACCCGCGCCGGAACGCGACCGTCTGCCGCCGCACGCCCTCGCGGACCACCCACCGCGCGCCCGCCTCCGCGTACGCGCGGGCGTTGTGCGCGCCCACCTGATAAACAACATTGTTGCGTCACTATAGTGGAATCCATAATTCGATGGACTACTGACAAATAGAGTGTTGCTATCTATTGCAGAAAATTAATAGTGAGGGTAAGTGTCGATATTTCAATCTCAACGCTTGATTCACCGCGAAAGTGAGCAGTATCAAACGTTTTTTAAGACGTGCAATGGAAAACCTTAAGTTACGTTGTTAAAATAGTGTTCGATTAATGTGTTTATACTTCTGATTTTTATTAAGAAAAATAGATTAAAATAGAGTTAATTTGATTTTAAAAGTCATGAAAAATATCGATAAGAACATTTTTATAATGTCGATAAGAACAGCAATGCAGTCCTGGCAACATTTGTGGATTTAAGTTGTCATAGTGTTCCGTCGAATTAAGGATTCGACTATAAGATGATCCGTGTGTTCGCTGATATGCACTTAAAAACCACCAATTACTACCTTGTCTACGTTCGCGTATTACTTATTTCTTATTTATATTTCTACGATGCATGACATGAATCCATGACACCGCTTCGCGACACGACTTTTCAACATTTCAAAATGCGACGTCAAATCGTGTGCTTGTGTTTTAGCCCAAATTTATGCATATTAACTTATGCTTATGCATATAATTTTACATGTTCTTATAAACAAGAAACAAATTAAACCATCATACGTTAATACTTAAAATTAACAAATTACAAAAAATTAAATACAACAAAGATAACTATATCGTAAAATGAAATAATTTCACCAACAATACCTCTATATGCTCGCCGCTATCGCAGAGCGGCTGCACAGCGACGGAGGGGTCGGTGTGCGCGGCGATGTGCGTCATGGTGAGGGACAGCTGCTCGAACGTGGCGCCCTCCACCGTGATGTCTCGCGCCCTTCTCTCTCTATCCTCCGGCTCGAGAGACGAGTCACTCATTAGTGCGTCGTACTCGTCGGCCGCCTTTAACACGCTTGTAAGAAACCTATGAAAAAATGTATACTTCAATATAATGGCTGGGACAATTTCTAGGTGAATTCGGTCTTAGCCAGCCTCTTGTAAGAGATAAGAGAAAAATTTAAGCAGACGCACTGATAAAGATAAAACACTTTTCACTGGGAGTTAGTCAATTTTAAGTTACTGTTACACCCAGCGTTTAATTTTCAATCCCAATTATATTTGATAACAAGATACAATAGAACCAAATCTCAGATTAAGCTGAAGGTACGGGTTACAGAATGACAAGACTTTACCTGTGCCTGATGGGATCTACTTCCTCTAAATGTTCAGTAGTGAGCTCCTCACCGCACATGATACGCAAGAACGGCTCTGACAACGGAAGATCAACTAACCGACCGTCTTGTAGTACCTACAAAGAAAGACACATTAAATCAATTTCTTACCATAACATTTTATTACATGTTTAAATTAATACCGATTTGGACAATTACCTTAGCTAAAAATACTCCTAGGAACCAGAAATATTTGCAAACTTTATCACAGATAGGAGAGTCTTGAGGGAGCGGCGCTGGGAACAGACCTTCGGCGCGCGAGACGTAGTAGCCGGGTGGTTTTTCTGTACAAACAAATAATATATAAAATAAATATTTTTGTAATACTATTTCACTTTCTTTAATATGTACTAATGTAATGATATTTATGTGATGAAAAATTTGAATTGAAAAATATAGGACACATTTATTTATTTAAATTAGAATAAAACGTGCTAACATCCAAGACTGTGCTCCAAACACGTAAAACCTGAAGATTTATAAATATAACGTTATTTACGTAAATAAGTTATTTCATGAACAGCATTTAGTCCAGTCAAGGAATGACTCAAAAGAGGGTATAGAGTGCGTGAGCGGGAACCTAAGCGATTTCTTCAGAAACTTATTCAGGGTGCTTAGAGTGATAACATACTAAAAGTCCTGGGGTCTAGGAGGTGAGCCGGAGGGAGGGGGGGGTTACAAAGGTCTGAATTTTAGGTTTTTCGCCAATATCTCAAAAACGGTGCATTGTAGCGAAAAATGTTCTAAGATGAAATGAAAGCTTATAAAATTCTCTATAACTTTAATTCTGTACACTTTTTCCATATCTCCGACCGTTTTTGAACTATACGCTCCAGAAATGTAGCAATTTAAGTTATTCAGCGTGATAACAGCGTGATTCACATCAGCTGTCGTAAAAATGACACCCGAACTGATACCATTAAAAAAGTCATTAGGCAGGCATCTTTATCTAATGAAGAGGCAGGGCAGTCGCAGCTCAGACCTTCTGCTCCACCATTTGCCTTCAAGAATAATTGTTTTTTATGTACATATTGCCTTAATGAAGATATAAAAAAGCCTTTGAACAAAAGGCGGGTTGTACATTCAGTTGAGACTCTAGCTGCTAAATATTGTATCAAGCAGGTATGTTCTTCGAGAAATGATGCCTGGGGTAACGAAGTTCTTGATATTTTTTCCTGCATTACCGATATTGTTGCTGAAGGAGCAAAATATCACGAAGACACTATTACTCACTTGTGAAGTCTGTCAGTTACCCAAAACTCTACAAAACTGAGATCTCTAGAGATACCCATGTCGTAGAGGCTATGGAAGAAATATTTGCTTACATGGATTACTTTCCCACGATGAGATACTCGTTTTTTTTGTTTGTTTTTGTTAAAAGGCTTTTTTATATTTTTATTAAGGCAACATGCACATAAAAAACAATTATTCTTGAAGGCAAATGGTGGAGCAGAAGGTCTGAGCGGCGACTGCCCTGCCTCTTCATTAGATAAAGATGCCTGCCTAACGTCACTTTTAATGGTATCAGTTCGGGTGTCATTTTTACGACAGCTGATGTAAATCAAAAGGGATGTCAAGTCGAGGAAACTTTGATATTTGCCGTCTTTCCTTCCCTTACTAGCTTTAATACGACCCAGTATTCCCTTTCCTTTCCCTCAGAGACATCGTTACTTCCTTCAACGACATTCTCGTCATACAGAATGCATACAGGACTCTTATTAGTACTCATGTTGGATAACCCAATTGTGTTACTAATAACAGTGTATGTATATCTGAAAAGAATATTTTGTGGCTGCCCCCCTGCGTTACCGGCTAGGCTACCGTGCCAGACGAAATAAAATTGCGAAAACCTATAATAAGATAAGCCCGAAAGCAAGTATGCAATATCAATAGGAGTTTAAGCCAATAAGGTCGCGTTTCCTACAGCGAGCATTAGAGATATTATGCGAAAAGAAATCTTCATCAATATCATGATTGTTTTCCCGCCTCTGCCCAGTTATCCACTGTTATAAAAAACGCGATTTCTTACTGTTACTGCTTTTACTACGTGGAGGTACTCCCAGCTTAGGTTATTATAAATTTTAAGATAATTTTTGCATCAGGTAATGGTTATCACGCTGAATTACTTTAATTTCGACATTTCTGGAGCGTGTAGTTCAAAAACGGTTGGAGATATGGAAAAAGTGTACAGTATTAAAGTTATAGAGAATTTTATAAGCTTTCATTTCATCTTAGAACATTTTTCGCTACAACACACCGTTTTTGAGATATTGGCCAAAAACCTAAAATTGAGACCTTTGTAACCCCCCCCTCCCTCCGGCTCACCTCCTAGACCCCAGGACTTTTAGTATGTTATCTCCCTAAGTACCCTGAATAAGTTTCTGAAGAAATCGCTTAGGTTCCCGCTCACGCACTCTACAACTACTTTATTGACTATACTAATTGTGGAGTATGCTTTAGGCCTCCTTTAGTGCAGAAAGTCAATATGTAGTAGACCGAGTGAAACCATGTAATAGTAGGATGAAACCCATTGCAAAAGGAAGAGAATATAACAAAAATTAAAGGAAAAATAATTTATGGGCGATCTGAGGTCGGGAAGTGGGGGGGGGGGTTTAGGGTAAAAAACGGTTTATCCCAATTTGCAGCAAAACTACAAGTTCTATGGAAAAAAGTTAAATGGCAAAGTTGTAGGTAATAAAAAGATTTAAGCTTTGCAGTTTATCTATACACGTCATTACCATCAGGCTGCGTGAGATGCGTGGGCGCATTATCCCGCTCGTGGTCGGCGGTGGTCTGGTCGTGCGGCGCGTCGTGCAGCCACATGCGCAGGTCGGCGCGCTGCAGCTCGGCCGCCACCAGCGCGTAGAACTCCAGCGTGGGCCCCAGCCCCGTACCCTCCTCGCCCGCGAACTCCACCTCCAGCACCGACTTGCGGCCGGCGTGCACGCGCATCACCTACACACGTGCAATCACAACATAGAGAGACAATGTAATTAACACACACAGACACCGTTCGCGGATATGAAAAGTAACTCGAAGTGGTGTGAAAATGAGTCTTTAGCCAAAACGCAGGTTGGAGTGCACTTTGCGGCGCTCGTGATCAAAATCATTGATCTTACAAAAAAATTGTTCCGACATAAATAAATGTAAGAAAATCTCTCAAGTTTCATTTGTAATCGTGTTTTATCCTAAAATGAAAGGAAAGGAGATATTGTCGAAAAACTGCTAGTAGGCGCCATTTTTCCAATATGCCGCCATATTAGCGGTAAACTAATTTTATTATGTGGTGGCTAAGTTGAAATTCAGAAAGAGCGCATGAATCAAAATCTATAAAAATACCTATTTCTAAACTCCCAGAAACTTTCCCGGTAAAACTACCAAAAGTCTAGTATAATTTCATACCTGCATTGCCGATTTCAGGAGATTAGGATGTCTTGGTATCCGCACTCGTTCGTGACGCAGTCTGCCCATCCGGAATTCTGTCGCCTCCAATTCCGCGCGGCGAGGTGAAACAGTGTTACTGGCCCTAAATAATAATAATAAACAATAACACCAATAATTTTGATGAAAATCGCTCATAAAAATATGTACAGTAACATTGTTTTTATTTCTCAAGGTCCTCAAGAAAATAAGATAAATCAATTAATTTTAAACAACATGATGATAGAACATGATAAAATTTATCAATAAGCTGGGATGATCATTTTAATAACATTATAATAATTTGGAAAGGGAGAAAGAAATAACATTTTAGACTGACCTCTGTCGATCGAGCGCGCGATCTCTCTGCGCCTGCAGCCACACGATGGTGCGCGAGGTGCCAAACGCAGTGCACGCGAAGAACATCTGCCGCGTCTCCAGCGGGAACAGGAACGGACAATAGTCGTTCAGCTGCTGACACCTGGAATATGATATTCGTTATTTTTTTTTATCCACCTAATGGTAAGTGGCTATCGTCACCCATGAACATCAGCAATACCAAAAGTATCACTGATATGTTGCCAGTCAAGAAAAAGAGTAGAAAAAGAAAGAAAGAACTGACTCTCAAGCCCTCAGCCGGAACACGACGAGACATTTAGCGACTGGCTCATGTTCAAGGGCGAACCCATGAAGAAATAATAATAGTAATAATGGTATTAATTAACAATTAAAATCAATCAATATTACCAATATAATCCCTCCGAGGGACCCTACAATCAGCGGGCCGGATTTAGTCGCCTCTTACGATACCCATCCAGCGTGGGATTGGTGTTAATATCCTAAGCCGCCCCAATACGGCTATTTACACAACAACACAATAGTCAATTCTAGCAATCTGGTATTTTTAATCTACAAGTTTTATTTTACAGCATAGTATACATAATTTTTATACTTGCAAAGCCTTAAACTTGAAAGCATGATTATTTAAAAACTATGTCAACTAAAAGAGCAGTCAAATTATGCCTCAAAATCGTATGTCAAAAAAAACTCGCATGTATAGTAAATTTTTCTCTTATCAACATTTCAACAACTCAGTCTTATTTGACAGAGCTATGAGAGTTGTTAGTGAGATGTGAGATGTGTTAGTTACAATGATATTATATACAAGATATGCCAAGATGGCGCTGAAATTATGTCAGTCGAATTTAGACAAGTGTAGCGATTTTAATTCAGACAGTTGATAGCTGCCTCTGAGTGAGGCCGTCTAGCTGTCTTTTTCACTATTATGGTTTTAGTAGTGCCATCCCTTTTACATAATTTACCAATGTAATAGTGATTGATGTAGTGAAACAAAAGATAAACGTGTGTGTGTTGTAGCTCGGTCGGAACAGATTTTTTGGTTGATTTGTAAGGGCATAACGTATCTATAGTTTAATATCATTGGTTAGTTAAAATAAAAGCAACACGTCACCAGTGCGGCGTGGCGGCGGCGGCGAGCGCGAGCGGCTCCTGCAGCTGCTGGTGCAGCTTGTTGGTGAGCTTGGTGGAGTGGAAGGCGGCGGCGGGCAGCGCGGGCGCGGCCGCACGCAGCCGCCGCAGCACGCGCACACAGCACGTCGCCGCCGCGCCCTCGGCGCCCTCCGCGCCGCTGATGCCGCGCTCTGACACAACCACACACATAACACACGTTACAACGTATACAGTGTACACGCTCATTATTGAATATAATGAACTAATCCGCATATTATCTAAAAACCGCATCACCGCGCCCGCTAAATAACTCTCATAAAGCAAGTGATATTACTGTGAAGTGTAATAGTAAACCTAAACCATACAAATACGACAAAATAACCAATAAGAAGTCAAGAAGAAAGAAGATTGGAGACATTGGAGCAGCCGCCTAGCCGTCGGTGCTTCCTTTCTAGTTCAACAATTCAGATAAAGAAAGCCTAAAAATACAATAAATTTTTCCTTCGTCATCTTCCCAAAGGTTATCTGGAAGAGATCGCTATTTAGCGATAAGATCGCCTTTTGTACACAAATAATATTAACATTGTAAAGCTTTTCTGACTGTAAGTATGGTGTGCAATATAATGTAATAAATAAATAAAGTCATTGTTTTGGCTTATACTGCTCTTATTTTAAGTACAGATTTAGACCAATTCAAATTTTATAATATATAATTGTATATAGATATACAACAAATAGATGTGCAACAAATAAATAGCTGCCATCATCAATATGTATGTGTTTAGTAATTACACTAAATGTGAACATATAATAATATCAATATAATAAATAATAATAAAATTACCTGGATCGTTTGGTTCATCATCTTCACTATCGCTTGATGAAGCAAATGTTTCCATCCCCTCAATTTCCTTGTATGTTAAACTGTAACAAACATTATTTCCTTAATCAATTTGACTATGTATTTGATTTTACAATCGTACAGTGCGGCTTAAATTCAGTATCGCTGTTACTTTATTTTCGATTAAATTATTTTTATCGTCGAATACCATTCATTTATGTCGCCTTAACATTACTATATTTAAACAATTAAGTTATTACATTAAAGGAATAAATAAGTAAAACTCATGTGGCGACACAAAAAAAGTGAGGATACAAGTGTGCAAGCGATTATCATTGTTATTATACTCACGTGTACATAGTATCTCTGTGCGTGTCGTGTGGCGGAAGTCGTGAGTTGAGAGCCAGAACAGCCTTGTAGATGGTCCACGACGGTCGCTCGAGCGGCAGGGAGACCCCGCCCGAGCTCAGCACGAGGCGCAGCGCGGGCAGCCGACTGCTACTCGTAGCGTTGTTGGTACTCTCCGACGGCTGCGGCCTCTCGTTGCCGCCGCTCGATACGTTCTCGGAATCCTCGACGTCGGAGTCGTCGTTCAATGGTATATCCAGGTCTGAATGTAAAAATTAAATGGTTGTTAATGTCAGACGGGAAAGTAACATTTTGTACGTAAACGTGCTCACGTGCCTAGACGTTATTAGCATCTGTAAGCATCTATTGATACGGTATGAAGGCGTCAATCTCTCAACATGTCTGTATTTACAACACAATAGTAAGTAACAATAACAATCATTATTCACGACTCAAACATATCGCGTCCGTACTCACAATACTAGTAACTATAGTATTCGCAGTATCTCGCTGCACTCGTTGACGTAAAATTGTGAGCAGAGCGAAGCATATTACGCCTAAATGAGAGTGAGCGCGCAATATGCTTCGTACTGTTAACGAGTGCAGCGAGATACTGCGACTATTATAACAATCATTATTCACGATGGCCATTACACTGACCGACAGTCTGGTTGAGGTTGGTGCGGCCCGGTCTCGGGTCGAAGGCCGGTATGAGCGCGGAGAACTGCCGCTTGAGCACGAAGTCCTCGTCCCAGGGCTTGCGCGAGCGCGGCCCGCCGCCGCCGCCGCTGCTCACGCAGACCGCTTCCAACGCCTCCTCTTCCATCAGCGACAACAAGTTGCGCGACACCTGGATGATTATAACAATGTTGTAGTTTTATACAAACATTAGTAAATATGTAAGTCAGAAATCATATTTAAAGTTTCGATGATTATCTACTTTATCAATATATTCTAATAACAAGATCCCAATCAAGACTACCGGATACCGTAAATTTTCCATAATAATTTGAAGCAAGTAAAAGTTCTGTAGTGCACCAAAATTTCAGCTCTTGCGGACTACTGATGATACTTGGATTGGACCTTGGTTATCAGTAACAAAAATCATGTGTTGTAATGTATACTCTTACACCAGACAAAAAGTGTGTTCTTGCCTTTGTGTGTTGTCCATGGCACCCACAACACAGGTAATCCTAGTGTGGGGCTATGAGTATGCAACGTTTAGCGTGATACGTACCACTTCATGGTAAGTGGGCTCGTTCTCCTTGTCGCTGTCCATGGCGTCGTCGCCCTCGTCGTCATCCTCCAGCTCCGTCAGTAACGCGGGCGCGCGGCACGACTCCAGGAAGTCTTCCAGGGATACCTGATGCAATATCAACACAAACTCATATTCAGTTTGTTCGGAAATAATTCGAACCAATTAAATTTCTAGAAACAAAATATGTAAATCTGTACAAACATGCAGTATAATTTTGCAGTGGCGTATTAGCTAAGAACTAATACGAGTTGGAATATTTCCCCAACTATATAAAAGAGACAAAAATTTGATCCTCTAAATCTTATGGCAACCCTAGCAAAGTTTTGCAGGTGCCTTCCCTATGTTTCAGAGCATAGTTCAAGGCTGTCACAAAGTCAGTTAATAACTAAAAGGATCAAAGTCACTACCCATAATGTCCCACTGCTAAGCTCGGGTCCTCTCACAAAGTGAAGCGTACACGCCATAGTCTACCACGCTGGACAAGTGCACTTCACACGCCTTTGAATACATTATGGAGTACTTTCAGGTGTGCAGGTTTTTCTCATGATATTTTCCATCACCGAAACCATTTTAAATATTTTATTTTTAAATATTTTAGCTATTTTACCATTCAACAATGTAATTTGTTGTATTATTACTACTACTATTGTATTATTTTAATACACAATAGTAGTGTATAGGAAACATCATCACCATTTACTTAGTACAATGATGTTTAAATCTATAATTAAGGTTACATTTATCTTGTTATATAAGTAGCTAGTTTACTAAAATGTTTTAATGTTTACTTTGTTTTTTTTACACAAATAAGTTAATAATTGACCACAATCCCACCTGATGGTAAGTGGAGATGTGGTCCAAGGTGGTGAGCACATTAACTTAGTAAAAGCTTATTCACTATTTTCTTGAAGTAACTAATAATAAATAAATAAACTTGTTGATGTAACTGATAATAAATAAATAAATAAATAATTTTGACTTGGAGTTTGAACAAGCGGAGGCAGTAGAGAGCGGCTGACCTGTTCGCTCTCGCTGGAGGTGGAGGTGAGCGACAGCGTGAGCGCGTTCTGCGCGTTGGGCGCCAGCGACGGGTAGCTCTGCGCCGCCGACAGCAGCCCGCTCGGGAAGTTGCTCGACAGCGCGAGCCGCACCAGGCTGCACAGCGTCCTTCATATTATTTGTTATTGCACAGTTCTCTAGCGAAGCGTTCTCAATTTATAGCGTTCTAATTGGGTTACGTTTAAGAAATCTAACATCGACGAATAGCATAATCCAAAAAAAAACTGCTTCGATTTTGTGCTTCAGACTGAGATTGTTATTGTTTTTTATTTATTTTTTTAGTACACTAACAATATTACTGTAAATAAATTTAATACCAGAATACATTACACGAAACGCAACTGCAAACTGTATCAATAAGTGGCGATGCGTAAGTAAGTTGGTGGTAAAGCGTACAAATTTTGTACTAGCCATTTACCTATTGCAGATAAACATTAAAATCGAATGGGCACAAAATCACGGACAAGTTTTTCCAGTTAACCAATTTTAGTATCAATAGAAATTGATCAAACATAATCATATCGCCTTAATATTCACAAAAACCAGTAAAAAGATAGCAGGCTTGTGTTTTGTTTCTTTCACTCTTATGAAAAACGATAAAGATAAAACATTATATCAGCGCAATAGCTTAAATGGGCTAATTAATCCTTATTACGTATATTATTGAATAATGCCGATAAATGTGTTAAATACGTAATGTATTTAACAACAACATACCTGGGGAAGAGACTAGAGGAGTGGTTGGAGCGCGGCACTCGCGGCTGCGGCGCGCCTCGCCCCGCGCCCGCCGCGCGCGACACGCCTAGCGACTCCAGTAGCCGCGCCGCTCCCTGACACACACAATGTTCCATGGTTTTACACAAAAATTGAGGTTACACTTAATATGTTAATGACGCCCAAAAAAAAACTCAAAACTTTTAATCTGTATATATAAAAGGCAAAAGTGATTGACTGATGTATCAACGCAAAGGCCAAACCCTTAGGGGTAGAAACTTAAAATTTCGCACACGTATTCCTCTTATGACGTAGGCACCAACTAAGCTAACCCCTGAGGCGGTGAAATAGGGCGCGAAATAGCTAGTATAATATATTTCCTTCAGATATTAATGATTTTTTAAGAGAGTATTAATTTTTAAAGTTCCACAATCCTAGTGTGCTAGTTTTTAACTTAAAATCTGATAACCGAGCATCAGACAGTCTTGTCTTATTGCAAGTGGTTATAAATAGTAGTGGTCCAATTTCTAACATTAGAGGCGTTACCGATGCGTTATCAACTAATTAAACGACTACTTTGTTTACTCTCGAACCTTACAATAAAACACACCAAAATTTAATTAATTAGTATGTTCCTATTGTAACTGTTAGGATATTAACTGTTAAGCTCTGATTGATATGACCAAAATTTGACGTAATTGCTATGTTAATTGCTATATTATTATATTTTAATAAACCTGCTGAGTGAGATCGGGCTCGCTGGCACTCATGGTGCCGGTGCCGCCCGCTTGGCTGTCCTTTTTATGGTCTCCGTACTGACCCTCGCTGCTCTCATTATCTTCACACTACACACAAATCAGACATGTTACTTTAAAATTTGTGGTACAAATATGGGCTTGCTACTGCACTCTATATAATATTTGCTTGGGTCTCCTTCCACAATGTGAGCGGTAGAGGCCAGTCTACCGGCTGTGTAACATTTCATATAATTAGAGAGCAATATGGTAACTTACGTTGCAGATTTCTTTGCAATGCTTTCCCTTACCAAAGCATCAGATAATTATTTTGTAATATGCACATAACTTTGAAAACAAGGTGTACTTACAGACTCAGATCAGTTCAATATCATACTGACCATTTTATCTATTATCAACACGTTGGTTGCCTATCTACTCACTTATCCAGAGATAGACAGATTATTAATAACGCCCTAGTTAAGTATAGTGCGTCGGATAAATGTGAATACATATCAAATTTTACTAAACATTAAAGGATCAGAAAAGACAACACTCTTATCTGAAGTAAGGTAAATAGTAGGTATGTCATATTATACCATACCTTACTGATTACTCTATTACAGACAAGAGTATAGCCCTCTTTTTTTCTGGAAAAGAGCCGGCAAACAAGCTGACGATCCACCTGATGGTAAGTGGTAATCTCCGCCCATGGACATCAGTAACACCATAGGCATCACTGTTGCGTTGCCGGCCAAGAAAGAGGGAAGAAAAAGAACGAAAGAACTGGCTTTCGAGCCAAAATTATTAAGAATTTAATATTTATCCGATATAATATAATCCGATGAGTGGTCGCCATTGTGTTCAATGCATGCAGTGTATATGTACCTGTATGTGCAGTCGGTTGGCATTGTTCCGCAGCGTGTGCAGCAGCGAGGCGGGCAGCGCCAGTAGCTCACTCGACAGCAGCGCGTTGGCACTGTTGCGCATCGCCTCGCCCTCGCGCGCCGACCCCTCCTGCGATACACACCAACACGTTAACGTCATAATACTAGATGCTACTGATGCTACTGATGCTACTGATGCTACTGCTGCATCGGCTGCATCTTAACCCCTTCCCCAACATGCGCTCAGTGCACGACGAACAAATCTGCATAACGTTATTGTTGATGTCATTTATCTCAGCATACGATTTACACGTTACGACGCAGATGTGGCCGTAGCGTAACACTTATCTTAACGTCGCATCACTTATTTAGGTAACATTTACTAAGATTTTTTATCAATAAATGGACGTCTTAGTTATTTTTTTTTTCTACTTCATTTTGAAACCATTGGCTAAAGAGGCACGAATTCCAATACTGTAACATACACAAAAGCAGTGTAATTTCGATATTTCACATACCTCTTGTGTATTCGATTCTGGAACAGGTTCTTTGGCAGGATACGGTTTGGTAATGTCGGTAATGCTCGTCGGTCCCATTTCCATATTAGTAAACGACGTATTGCCCAAGTCGGCCATGCAGTTGTTTCCTTCAGCGCCGAGAGTGAGTGATTCCACTATTGTAGCTAGATCTGTAAGTGTAGAGTTTGTTTCTTTTTTTTCATTGAACACTTCACATCACAGTTAATTAATATGAATGGTATATGTGTTACAAAAGTACCTGTGTTAATATGGTGCGAGGAGTTGTTTATCGCCGAGAGGTCAGTAGCATGCATTCGCGGGCGGGTCATATTGCTGGCCATCTCTTCGCTCGATATGTTATCGGCAGACGAAGCTTGTTCGGTTGATGCCACGGATACCTTAATATTAATAACATTAAGTTTGTAAGTATTTGTAACCATATGGAATAATCTGCTACTTTAACAAACTAACGCGTTCGATAAGGTTCCATAGGTAGGCCGAAGTAGAAAATTCAACCGTAAGCAACTATTTATATGTCAGAGTGGAATTAAAGCCGAGTTGGTGCAACCTCCTCATGTAAAATAAGTACAATGTAATTATAAAGAAACAAAAAAAATGTTTCTCAGCGAAAATATAGAAATAAAAATGTTCTTCATACAATAAAAAAGTAACGATATTTCTCTGTCTCTCTCTAACAAACTGAGTGAGATCAGTATCGCCATGATGAATATGACACTGCGCCTTTTTCCAATTGGACCAATTTAACTGCCACATTTAGAGCACGTGTCCCTGTCTTGTTTTGTTACTCTCCCTTCTATATAAGACAATAGTCAAATTACTTGATGATCGGTAGCAGTGGCGTCGGGCAGGCTCGGCGTGGAGTGGCTCTTGCGGCCGGCGCGCGCCTCGCCCGCGGCCGCCGCCGCCGCCGCGCCCCCGCTCACCACCTTCAGGTCGTATTTACCCTCCGCGCCCATTCGGTACGAGTTCCTGCCGCCGTGCTCCCACCTGCAATGCAATGCACTCTTGTTTAATACTTTTCTATAATTTTTCAAGAGTTGCAATTTAATAAATATATTTCAATAAATATAATTATAGTGTTTCAGTATATTTCAATTAATTAAAATCTTACCTACCCGTAACTACTGCAATTTATTATGTATGTGTTTGTGCACTGTTCCTACCTGTTACCTCTAATTGATTATACGGAGCAGGCAGATGGCCGAGCTATTGTCACACAGGCCAGACTGAAAATCGGTGTCGTCTCGTACGACTTAAGCCGAGTCTGGACCATTTCGAAGGACTTGCTGCAGCGCAGACATCATTTGTTACTGTTTTTTCTTTTTTTTTATGATTAGGGGTCTTATGGCCTTATTCATAAAAGGTTAATAACTTTTTTTTTATGGGTGATGGATGTATTTTCATACGTTTTGTCGTTTTCATAAGTAAAAGACTAAAAATTCCTTTATCTTTGCTTGTTTTTGTGAATAAGGGAGTGAGACTCTTAGTTTTTATTGTTTGTGCTTTGCTCCTTCGAATAAATGCTTTTTCTTTCTTTCTTTCTTTCAATTCAAAATGTGTTTATGAAAGGAAAAAAATTGACTTCTTAAGGGTTAGTATCTGTTTGTATACTTCAGATATTTTAATCATAGATACGGTTTACACCTAATTGTGGCAGAAATCTTAGTGTTAACATTTGGTGATTTTTATTATGTAATAAAAAAAAACACTCTCATCATTTTTCTCCATCGCGCCAAAAGAAGTATAACTTCAAAAACATGAATTATTTCTCAATATGCATTAGTAATAAGTGGCAACTATTTCGGTTGCGGCGAAAAATTACTATACTCTGTTTATTTTAACAAACGAGTACCGAAAATTTTGACTGCGTTTCTATTGGTCCACGTAATCAACATAAAGTCCGTTCCACACAAACGCTGTAGTTATCTGTACATTCAGTTGAGTCATCGACTACCTGCGCGTCGCACGTGTTTTAGTGAGTGATCCAGACGATATTGTTTGTGCGTGAGTCATGTCGGACTTGTCTCCTGTAGTTAAGTGTGCTAAGCGCCCTTTGCAATCTACAGAAAAGCAAATTATATACAATTTGTTTAAATCATTTCAAGAGTCTGATTATAATAGTTCACACATTTTTTTGCTTACCTAATTTTGGCATTTTGAAAATAATGTAAACATTATAAATTATTTATTTTAATAAATAGATAGATAAGAGAAATCCCTTAAGTATTATTAATAAATTTGATGGTTTAATATTACAAGAATTGATTAACCAACACCGTAGAATACCCCTTCTGCTATAAATATACTATTACAATATTGTTTTTTTGTTATTTATTTATGGAAATATCATGAACATACTAAGTATGCAAAAAAATCATAAAATAATAATTTTATCTTCGCTACAGTAAATTTTAGAAGTGTTCAATATGAACGGGCCTTAACAATTTCAAAACAAGAACAATGGCGTTGGCCCCGCCCCGACCATGACCCATCTCATTCTGTCAATATCGGAAATGTGCGAGAGATATACTCAGTACTCGTTTGTTAAAATAAACAGAGTATAGAAGTAAACCCGATATAGTAGTTACAAGTACATAACTATGGATCCTCATCTGTATTATTTTGATTGTCGGCAACACAGCCGCCCACATCTACAACATGAAACCACCAATTACCTGACATCGACCCATCCATTGTGCATATCCGAGGTGACGGTGCCGACGGCTGGCTGCGGCCCGTCCTGGTCGCGCCACTTCCAGTCCGGCCCGCGCACGACTCGCGCCCCCGCGCACACGCCCCGCGGCCCGCGTGCCCAGCGCCGCGCGCGCGCCCCACCGCCCCCACCGCCCGCGCCCACCGCGCTCGCCGAGCTGTTGCCCGCGCCGCCCCCCGCCTGCCGAGGAGGCTGCTCCTGGACGCTTACCACCTGAATATAAAATTTTCATTGTTATAATGAGGAAAATTAATTATCACATCAAATTAAGGAAACATACCAAAACCACGTGACCCATTTAGGGGGGAGAGGGGTCTTCAAAACACCACGCTTGGTCACAGGGGGGAGGGAGGGGGATTAGGTTTTCGTCACGTAGTCAATATCTTCTAGGAAAATTTCGTTCCTTTTCGAGTTTACAGGTGAGAACACTGACGCATATACAGGGTGAATTTTCCAAAGGTGCGTGGAGGGCCAAATCCGAAACTACGAGGAATAGCCAAAAAAGCTCAAAGGCGTCTCGGGGCCAATTTTTATTAAAACTAAAACTGCATCATTACATTTTTTAAAATCAATATTCCTAGCCAGGAATCGAACCCGTTGATTTTGAAAAAAAAAACAAACCCTGTATTATTACACCATTCGATAGTGTCAATGAAAAGGATAAAATTCTGGGAAGTAATGACATACACATGACACACATGAAGTTTAAACAAAGGATCGAGGCTGTGGAGTTCTTCCCTAACCTGATTAGCTTCCACTCTCTATTTAAAATGAACTGTGAAATGTTTTGTCACTTTTAGACTTTTAATAGAATTTAATAAAAACAAACAGCGTACTCAAGCAATGAAACGTACCTTTCCGTATATCTCGAAGCCGGAGAGCGAGAGGTAGTGGCTCTGCGCGCTGGCGTTCTTGCCGTTCTGCTGGATGCGCAGGAAGCGGTAGGGCGTGTCGGCGCGCAGCCGCCACGTGGCCGTGCTGCCCGGCTCCTGCAGCGCCTGCTCGTCGCTGTGCGCCAGCAGCGTGCACCACGTCAGCCCGTCCGCTGACATCTGACACACACACACACACACACATACATAATACCACATTACGTTATGTGCCACTTCCGATTTATGATGTGCGGGTACATTATGGGGGGCTGTTTATCACGAACCCGAATACGAATATTCATCCGTTAGTAGCAGCATTAGATTATATCCAAAGACTAGCTGTGCTCCGCGGTTTCACCCACGTTAATTTGTGAAAAAACTAGTTACTAAAATATATGATGTTATATAGCCTATAGCCTTCCTCGATAAATGGACTATCAAACATAAAAAGAGTTTTTCAATTCGAACCAGTAGTTCCTGAGATTAGCGCGTCCAACCAAACTCTTCAGGTATATAATATTAGTATAGATTCAAATTAACATATTAAAGGCACTTTATAAATTACGAGATCTATAAATTTCAACAGAAAGCAAATATTTGTAAGAAGCATGTCATACATCCAATTACAAATAATCACACAATAACAGTACTCACTTGAAACAGCCAATTCCTAAGCGCCGATCTGCCATAGCCGCGTGCGTGACGCAATGTATACGCAGTGGGCACTAGATGCAGTCCCAAGTCAACGGCCACGAACGCTCTCCTATCGTCGTTAGTGTGCACGTTAAGGGGCTCGGGGGACCGGGAGAGGATATCCTCGGCGCGGCCGTACGGCAGCTGGCGCCCGTCCGACGACCACACGCTCACCAGCCCGTGCGCGCCGGGGTTCACCCACTCGCAGGTACCAGCGTTGCTTCCGATGAAATAGATCACTCCGTTCTCGTCGAAATCGTGCTGAAATATAAGGATTTAAATTAATCTCTTATTCCTAGATCAATGTGTGAATATTCCTTGAAGTGTTAATCGATTATGCTTGGCTTGTATGCCCCTATATTAATTTTACATATTATAAGTTTAAAATGAAAAGAAACGTTATTCAAAAATGGTTTACATACGGTACTGAAGATTAATAAAAGTCATAAATAAAGGGTAAACAATACTCACATCGTAATTAAACGTCAGTGGCCCTTCATTTTTAATTTTTTGAACGAAGTTAAACGAAAGTCGCTCCATGTCGTACCACTGGCGAGCCACAGACTTGGCGAGGAACCGCTCCAACTGGCGAACCGTAGTAAGTGCCTCCACTTTAAGATTCCGTCCAGGATTGTTGTTTGCATTCATGTCGTCGCCAGCGTCTTCACTTGCACGCTCAACTCGTAACCTAGTTATAACATATTAGCTATTAATTTAATAGAAGGTATTCTAGACGTAGCAATATTGTATGCGGTGATATGAAAATGTTAGATACAACAATTGACGAAATAAAAATAATGTTTGCTGCGTCAACAGTCTTTCTTATTTATATATTATTTATATTTATATTTTTGTAGTAAATCATTTCTGTTCTCAATCATCAATAAACATATTAGCTATTAATTTAATAGAAAGTATTCTTGACGTAGCAATATTTTATGCGATTATATAAAATTTTAAATTAATTTATTAAATTTTAGACACAACAATTGACGAAATAAAAATGATGTTTGCTGCGTCAAAAGTCTTTCTTGAGATAATAAAAAGAAATGATATTTACATTTTTGTAATAACTCATTTCTGTTCTCAATCATTAATAATAACTAAACTCTGCTCACAAACAAACCCACATAAATTCTTCAACTTACCGAATGCGCTTAGTGAGTTGATGCAAGCTAGCTGCGGCGGGCGCGGGCGGTGCGGGCGCGTCCGCGGCGGGCGCGAGCACGGGCAGCCGCTCCACGCTCTCCAGCACGCCGACCAGCCGCGCCGCCAGCGCCGCGCCCGCCGCGCCCCCTGCGCCCTCCGCGCCGCCCACCCACTCGCCCACCACCGCCGCGCGCTCCGCCGCCTGACCCGGACCGTCTGTTGGACACACACCCATCGATTGTAGATAAGAGGGGAGATGCAATTAGAAATTAAATAAAAATTTTCTAAGCAAATCAACTGTTCTTTCTTCGCCGTTACCGAAAGGTTTAACGAAGCGAAGCGACGTCATTCACCAGTTATTAAATAAATATTTCTAACCACTGGAAAAACACTAGCTGTTCTTAACCTCCCTGGGTACCAACACAATTCTTAGGAGTGACATAATAAATTATGGCGGCATCGTAGAGCTAGTTGAAAAGAAGGTTTTATTTGGTTTACTCTTAAAGTATTGCGAATTACGAAGACAATAAATATCGTATTATCCTTAGCAGTATTACCATTAGGCTGAGGCGACAACACTTGCAGCAGCGCGGGCGCCAGTCCGGACGACTGCAGCTCATACGCAGACAACAGCTCGTCACCCGTCAACAGTTCCGTCAACTGTTCCAATGATTCCTTTAGTTCTTGTTGCCAATCACCTGACCAAAAAAAATAGTAACACAAACTTATAAAATATGCTTCAAAAAGCAATTTACTTTAGACACATTTTTATCGACTTATAACATTAATAAATAAAATAATATTATTAGGAGATAGTATCTCACCAGTCGGCTGTGTAGAGATGCGTTGCAGACGCGCAAGCAACGCCCGCAGCCGCGCGACTGGCGGACGCGGCTGACGCGTCGCGGCGCTCGACAGGTGCCGGGCGTACAGCGCGCGCGCTCGCTCGCCCACCTGCCATATAATTATAACATAGCTGTACCACAAAACAGATACAAAAGAATGACTTGAGCAAATCACACATAGACACAGTTAAGGGACACGAAGAACGTTGTCAATTCACTCGGTACTCCCCTTATTCACTCTAGTTTTTCTATGCGTGTCTATGTATGCATTGCTTTAGCGTGCTGAGAATGGAGTTATATTTTTGCAGTCTTAAGTTTAATTATCAATGGTTAATTGTTATCATAGTATAATAATATCTTACTGTGCCAAAGACGTTGAAAAATCTTAAAGTCATACCTAAAAATATATTTAAAAACCAAACAAACCTGCGCTTTCTGTGCTTCAGATTTAGCAGCCAGTCGGGATCGGGCATTGTTGCTGTTGTTGGTCATCACGGGCCGGTTCACCGCCCAGCCGCTTGTTAGTTCTGGGCCTGTTATCACATAATATGATAATACATGTTTGGGTAAACATTGAACCTTCCTGGTATCCTTCATAAAAAATGATAAATATAAAATTATTTTAAATTATCATACCCAAAATGTCTTATCATGCTAAAATTGATTTCATACCTAAAAATGTTTCCGCAGTGAAGGAGTGTTTAGTGCCTCTGTTTGATTCAAAAATAAATCCAGGAAGATCTTCTCGAAGGATTGTTGTTTGTTGTTGCCCATCGGTATTGTGTATGTGCAGTTCTTTTTCTCTAAAACAACATAATTATTCCGTTTTTTCAAAAAAAATGTAACAATAAGCATAAAATAAATTCATTTAACTAAACGTAGATATATAAGTTACTTACTTTTTACATGACAAATACCAATTTCCAAGTATTAATCTTGTAGGGCCAGGTTTAGAAAGAATAGGCTGAGGAACTGAATTTTTCACTGACGCCCTAGCTCTTTGGAGTTTGTCTATAAATTCTCCACGGTTCTCTGTAAACAGTATTAAAAAAGCTTATTAAACTAAATACTATCAGGTCCGCCAAAGAAATATTCAAACTCCATGGGAAAAGCTCTAGAAGTCTAACGCCTCAACTCAGAGTCACTAACAGTTACATAAATCAATCCTTAGTCGTAATAGTTAGGAGTGATTTAAGTAATTTTTTAATTACCATATACATTCTGTACTAAGGAGAGATTTAAGTAACCGTTAGACCTCTAATTTTCAAATATTATATGAGTATTACAAGTTAATTATCACTTGCTTAGGAGATGGAACACATCGTGAGGAAACCAAAGTTCTCAAAGGTGTGTGAAGTCTACCAATCAGCACTTGGCCAGCATTGTAGACTATGGCCTGTACCCGTCACATTGTGAGAAGAGACCTCGAGCCCAGCAGTGGGACAACTATGGGTTGTTGTTTTGCTTTGCAGTTACCAGTATTATCGGTCTGATGCTCGGGGCTGCCGCTCGAGTACATGGTGGCGAGCTTCCCGTCGAGCAGGAAGCGGAACCAGCCGTTGGAGCCGGTGCTGAGCTCGAGCGCGGCCACGTCGCTCCACACGTACAGCGCGTCGCGGCCGCGGCACACCGCCCACTCGCCCCACGAGTACGCCACGCCGCTCGACAGGCACAGCGCGTCCGACGAACACGAGCCCTCTGCGTAACCACCGATTTGTTATGTTATTAACCGACTTCAAAAAAAGGAGGAGGTTCTCAATTCGACTGTATTTTTTTATGTTTGTTACCTCGGAACTTTCGACTGGGTGAACCGATTTCGATGATTCTTTTTTATTGTTATTGGAAAGGATGTACTTTATTTGAAGTGGTTTTTTTTTTTGTTAAAATTTTAGATTATTTCATAATGGCTATTGTTTTTTTAATAAGTTATATTATAAGTCTATGTGTCTGTTTGTTTGTGACATTGTGGTGACAAACGAATGAACCGATTACGATGCGGTTTTTTTGTTTGAAAGCTGACATCATCGAGATGGTTCTTAAATTTATGTTTAGAATAAATAATACTGTCGGGGGTTTTTTAAATTTTAAAATTTATGGTTATCGTTTAATGAACATTTTATTTATAAGTCCAGTCACAGTTGGACCGATTATAATGCGGTTTTTTTGTTTGAAAGCTGACATCATCGAGATGGTTCTTAGATAGTTTTTTTGTGTAAATACTGTCGGGTTTTTTAAATTTTAAAATTTATAGTTATAGTTTAATGAAAATTTTATTTATGAGTCTAAAGTAAATAACGACTTGATACAATGGGCCTAGTCACATTATAATCATGCTTTTTGCATTGCCTTTTGGAAACATAACTCACACAACGAAAATAGCGAGATATAGTTTTTTTCACATAACAGTTAATACTTAATAGTTAATACATAAATATAAAGTATTTATATACATATTATATTTAGTTATTATTTATGCTTTATTTACCATCTCTTCATTATATACCGCCTTAGATGTATCTGTTTTCCCAAAGGTCGGCTGGCAGAGAATGCTTCTAGCATTAAGCCCACCTTTTGTACCATTTTGATTAAAGGTATAATAAAGTTTTAAATAAATAAATACCAATCCCACTCCATGGCATACATTTCAGAGCATACTAATAATGATAATGTAAAGTATCCTCGCCTGCAGAGATGACGTTGTCAGTGTCCGGCGGCGGGTGGGGCGGCGGCGCGGCGGCCAGCGCCTCCACCTTGCTGAAGACGCCGAGCCGCGCGAACTGCTCCAGGTAGATGTCCGCCGCCTTCACCATCAGCTCCTCCGCTATCCCCAGCACCGTCAGGTGGCCGTCGTCGTCGTCCTGCCGATATACAACATACATTCATCATCAGTCCCGGATTTGTCAATAGGCCGTATAGGCCGCGGCCTAGGGGCGGCAGTGTCCTAGGGGCGGCAGATTTCAGAAAATGATAATATAGATGATTTTGCTATTAAAAAGTGCCGTAAAAACTTGTAATTCTTGTTTTTTAAGCACTTTCTTAGTGACTAATTCAGTGCCTTCCTTACTATGAATGGAAAATTATTATTTTAGAAAGGTACATGGGGCGGCGGAAATAAATTGGCCTACACTGATAAAAAATATAAATCTGGCACTGTTCATCATCGTACATCAGGTTAGCCACGTTAGCAAAAGGTACAGTACGGCCGACGTATCTTAGCGCGTCTGAACATAGGCTTTGCGAACTTTAGCGCATGTAAGACAGAGATAGCGATATGAATATGCTAACGTGTGACTGAGACATAATACGCCGCGTACCGAGTATTGCCGAATTATGTTACTGCGCAGCCTTCTGCGCGAAGTTCAGAGGCGCCAAGATACTTCGTCGTTCTAACGTCGTCGTTCTGCCGATATACAAGACATTCATCATCGTGCATACGGTTAGCTCTACGATCGTGCGATTCAAGCTTAGCCATGTTAGCAATGGGTACCTATCTAAAATTGACATGTTAGCAATAGGAAAGTAATACTCAGGTAAGGTAAATCTAGTTCTTTCTTCTGTTCTTAGGTGTTGGGGTAACGCTGACCACTTGCTAGGCAGATCACCTGCTGGTGTAGACAAGTGACATAAAAAATTACTACGCAAGCACTTTCCACCACACAGTAAACTAATCAGTGTAAATTATGCCATTCTTCATTATTATGCTTAACTTAGGTCTGTTTTGCCACTTAACATCAGGTGGGGATGTAGATAACTTATGTAAATAAAAAAATAACTGTAAGTGTAGCGGAACACGTAGCTTATATTAACTTATTTATTTCTGAAGATCAAGGAAAGGAATTAAGAACAGAATATGCCAAGACATAAACCAACAACTATTGTCTAAACTCATCCACACATTTTTTATTCCTGTGTGTAAAATTCAATTTAAAATAATACAGTTCAATTTTTAATTTTAGTTGTTAGTTCACACGGACGACAAGGTCGCGAGAAAACGTGGAACCACAACGTTGGCATTCGCGAATTTATGTGAAAATGCTAAGTCTAATTCAAATGTGCGTCAAAATATCGCTGCGACAATATTCACACGCAATCCATGTCGCACGTGAGAACAGACTTAAAGAGTTGGATGAATAACAGACATTGATATTATGTCATCAGCCTTTAAAGTCAGTTTACACTAAAACAGAGAAAGTCACAAACAAACAAATAGGAGCGTTCAATGCGGGTCAATTTCGATGGTGTGATGATTTTACACTTATGATGTTCTAAGTTAAATAATGTAAGAATGAGGTAAAATATTACAGTTACTTAGTGCTTAATAATTATTTACATTAATCAAGTGCTGTTAATTATATAACAATATGTAAATAAGTACTAGCTCAATTTTGTTGGTATGAATCAGTAAACTTCAAATATGGGAGAATCTCTATTTATCTGATTTTTTTATGTTTCATGATAATAATGTGATAAAATCATAAAACGGCTTTTCTTTTTCTCATAACATAAAAAAACATTTTTCAGCCATGCATTCATTAATAAAATTAAAAAAGGTTGATTATTCAGATTAAAAAATATTGTGCATTGTGTCCCACAAATCTATTTTATTCTTATATCTGAAAGATGTGGCGCATCATTTTTATTGGCTATAAAACAAACTAAAATCTCAGATAGTTTGATTGTACAAAATAGTATAGAAAGACTGCAAATATTGATATCACCTGATAAGTGAATACAGTAAATGCAATAGAATATATTATAATTGTATATCTGAGTGGTGTCGTGTCATGGGTTTGGATGCGGTGAAAAACATAACATTCATCACACCATCGGAACGTTACCGCAGGCGGGCGGATATAACGGCTGCGGAGGTAGCGGGGCGGGGGGCGGCGCGGCACGGTATCGTCGCCCTAGCGCATATAAATTTGTGTTAAATCGCTGAATATAAACTGCAATATTGCAATGTAACACAGGTTTATGCTAACGATAAATAAATCTGTTTTATTACGTTGACCATGACAATCTGCCTATAGGGAGACCACCGAGATGAGATAAATAAACAAAAAATAAAGCCTCAAAGAATAGGGATGTTGACTAATTTTAGGATTCAATTTAATTTTATAGATAGGACCTTAATATTCACAAAAAAAATATTATAAATATAATAATCTTCAATTTAAAAACAAAAATTGATAAATAAAAATCATTATCAAATTTCCCACCAAAAACGTCACGTGACGTCACAATCCGTTATTCAATACTATCTGTCTGCTGAAGTTCGTTGAATGTGCATATAAAATTGTTCCAATGACCTCATATTCTCAAAATGGCGTTTGAGGTCACGTGACAGTGAGTACAATTTTTAACATTTTAAATTAATGATATTTAATTTATTGTGATTGATTTCGATAAAAGAACAATATTTTAGGCCTTTAAATGTTACCACTAGTATTTTACACAAAAATTTATAGTAATTTATAATTAGTGTAAACATCCCTATTAAAACATTGTGTTTTTCATTATTGTCATTCTGTCTGTATGTGTGTGCGGGCGACACACGGCCGCGCGGACGTACGGTACAGTAGTCAGTTACCTGGTTGTCGAGCACCTGCGCGACGAGGCGCGTGATGAGCGCGGCGGCCGGCGGGCGGGAGAGCGCGCGCAGGCGCGGCGCGGGCGCGTAGTGCACCATCTTGCGCACCAGCGAGAGGCACGCGCGCCGCACGCCCGCGCCGCCCGCGCCCACGTACCGCGCGCAGAACACCGGCACCAGGCGTCTGCGGACAGCGTCTACATTTACTGGGTGGCCATTGACTTGTATCATAGATATATGAATTACATAGATTTGGTGTAATGTCATATAGATGCTTAGTTATGGAATAGTTTAAAAGACGAAATAATAAACATAATTGCGTCCTTGTCTAACGTATGGAATAAAAACAATCCAACTCTATACGCAACAGTTTCGCTATACTGTCAAATTTTTCATGACGTATGACGTGTGCCGTGTTCGCCATTTTGTTTTTCTCTTTACTACAGTGTAAATTGTGACTTATTACCCAGGTACTAAGGTTATGACTACTAAAACCCACTCTGACAAAGGTATGTCAAAGTCACGTCAAATTGGACATTAGTAGGAACAAAACCGCCATGTTTTGTTGCGTATTAAGGAGGGCCAACGCGCACTCGTAACGCGGCACTTTAATTGGTCCAATTGGACCACTTACCATAATATACCATCACTTATATCAAGGACATTTGCGTAAAATGTTCCTAATGCCTATCCATCGTTTGGAAATCATGGTGTAAAATATTTGTAATATTTTTTATGATAAGTAACACTTACTCTAAATACATAGCAGCCATTTCTTTGTCTCCAGTATCAGGAAAGTCCTCGTCATTCGCAGAAGCGGGTGAATCTTGATTGCTGACGACTAACCATTCACCAGGGCACTGCAATATAGCCGCCACTTCTCTATGACCTACACAACATTTGAGTTTGATTTATAACTTTGTAACAAATATTTAGTTTTTTGATATATAAGGAAAATATTCATGTAGTCTTGTAATTTGCTTTTAGATGACTGTGTATCTTGATAACCCAGGCCATACCTTAAAGTATGTAACCTTAAAGTATGAATTGTAATAATATAATATTGTAAAACATAATAATGTACTTACTAAATTTTAATTATCTTGACATGTAAAGTAGTGTAATTAAATAAATATATATAGACTATTAATGTAAAAAGTTAGGATTAGTACAATGTAATTTGCATGCCTTATATGGTGGAATGTGGAGGACATAATGTTATGACTACCTAATTTTAAGACATTGTTATATACCCACTTTCGAGCAAATAAATAAATTTGAATTTTGAATTTATTTATTTATTTATTTATTTATTTATTGGACACCAACATAATGTACACTTATACATTTCATATTTTAAAAATAAAAAGAGATTTTCGCTTAGTGCCATTACAATTATTGGTGTAGACTGCATGCAATTATGAATTAGAACGAGTATTAATTAAACTTTTTTTTTAAATGGAACTAAGAAATAAAATGAGCTTTAACTTAAAATTTGAAATTAAAAAAAATAAAACTTTGAAATTAAGCTAAAACATAGTTTAACTGAAATGTAGCAAAGTGCTCTTAATCTTAGTAATGCTGTCTGAGAACAAATCTATATCAGTAATTTTAGAAATTTCATTATATTTTCTAGTTATTCTACTTAATGGTGCGTATAGACCAAGATTCGATTTACTAGTCTGATAGGTAAATATATTACGTTTAGGGTTTCTTGGGCATCTAGAGGGAACCGATAAATTTACAAGGCTTAATAAGTTAGAGTCATCAAGTAAACCGTTTATAATTTTGAATAAGAAAGCTATATCAAGCATTTGCCTTCGCTCGTATAAAGTGTTCATTTTAAAATGTGCAAGTCTCTCAATGTATGATGTTTTATACTTCGCTAAGTTACATGAGTATGATAAATGCCATAAAAACCTCTTCTGTATTCTTTCTAATCTTTTGTTATACACATCATAATGTGGATTCCAGGCTATACTGCAGTATTCCAGGCCACTGCGGACGAGAGAGTTATAAAGAAGAATTTTAGTTTTGGGATCTTTGAAGTCCTTGCTATTACGGAGTAGGAAACCAAGGTTTTGGAAACCCTTTGTACAGATTTTATCAACATGACGGTTGAACCGCAGTTTATCGTCAAGCATGACTCCTAAATCTCTTATATGATCGACCTGAGACAATATTTTATTTTTTAAACTATATGTGTAATTAATTGTAGTCTTTTTTTTAGAAAATCTTATTTTAAAGCACTTAGATGCATTCAAATCTAATCCATTGCTGTCGCACCAACTATCAAGACGATCAAGGTCTTCTTGCAAGGAGATCGCATGTGAAAAATTATCAACAACTCTAAATATTTTCAAATCATCGGCAAATAGGAAATAATTAGAGTTGAGAAAACAGTTACTAATGTCGTTGATAAAAATGTTAAAGAGTAGCGGACCTAGGTGAGACCCCTGTGGAACCCCTGAAATAACTTGAAAAGGGTCTGAGGAAAAACCGTTAACAACCACTACGAATTTGCGGTCTGAGAGGTACGATCTACACCAACCCAGTAATGGCTCAGTTATGCCGTACATGGATAGTTTGCTAATAAGCAGTTTGTGATTGACTCGGTCGAACGCTTTGCTGAAATCTGTATAGATTGCATCGACAGAAGATCGCGAGTCAATCACAGTAGCAATATTATTAATGAAGGATACTAGGTTGGTTGCTGTTGATCTGGCCTTCATAAAACCATGCTGCTGACTAGTAATTATCTGTTTGAAATGCCATGCAAGTGTTGGATAAAGTAGTTGTTCGAATACCTTTGCAAATACAGGTAATATGGATACCGGTCTATAGTTTTCAACTTTATCTCTTGCTCCATTTTTAAATATAGGTACAACTAGTGCCGATTTCCAGGAACAAGGAAAAATTCCAGTGCTCAGGGATTTGTTATATATAAGAAACAGAGGCTGGACTAATGCTGAAGCACATTTTGCAACAAATATTGCCGGAATTCCGTCAGATCCAGCGCCCTTGTGAATATCAAGTCTTTTTAATACCTTCCATATCTGATCATGTCTAAACTTTATTGAAGATATGAAGTTATTCGTGAGCATAGCAACATTATCGTTTATTATTAAAGGCGGAGTATTTTTACGACTGTACATAGCTGAGAAATTCTTAGCAAAAAGGTTGCAGATATCATTACCATTAGCAGCCATAGTACTATTGAGCGACATTTGGGCCGGGTATTGACTGCGGGCCTTTTTTTTATTTTTTATAAAAGTCCAAAAAAGCTTTGGATTGGAGCGAACGTTCAATTCAAGTCGAGAGATGTACGTATTATAACAATAGGTCATTAAATGTCTTGATCGTTTTTTTGCCAGGTCTAATGCTAATTTATCTAGTGGATTATTATTAAATTTTTGTAGTTTATTTTTGTACTTTAATTTCTCACGCAAGATATGTATTAGATTTTTTGAAAACCATATCGGGTATTTACCGGACTTAGAAGAGGATTTAGGAATAAACTTCTTAATCGCTTCGCGAATACATAAATAGAATTTTTCCAACATTTCATCGGCAGTATAACATGTTTCAAACAATACATTCCAGTTAATCATATTAAGATATTTAGTTATTTTTTCATAGTCTGCCTTAAAAAAACAATAATGAGTCTCGCGATTGTTACCTAAAAACTTGTTGGAACTTAATGAAATATTAAATTGTAAGGGTGGATGTAATGGGTCGACAACGGAAAGAGGATCGTCATTAACGATAAGATTTAAAATATTTAGATTACTCAATACAAGATCGAGAGTCTTACCTTTGTTATTTAGAGTAACGTTATATTGTTTAAGTTCATGAAATGTTATGAAATCCAAAAGACGTGCAGAAAATGCACTGTTACTAGTAGTGTCGTTAGAGTATGGAGACTTCCATTGTATTGAGCTTAAATTAAAATCGCCAATAATTGTGATATTGTCAATAACGTTTTGTTCTAAAATACGATGGCAATTATTTAAAAAAGTATCTAATATGTGCTTTTGGATAGGTGGAGGAAGATAAACTGCGCATAAATGGAGGATCTCTTTTTTACAGCTTTTATTGCTACATTCAACTTGTACCCACAGGTCCTCGCAATTAGACTCAAAGTCCTGCAGCCGCCTAGAAGGCAGACGCCTAGAAACAGCAATAAGTACGCCTCCTCCATTTTTTTTGCTATGAAAACCACTACTTTCTCTATCACGTCTATAAACAACGTACCGGCTATCGAATAGTTCTGAATCTAGAATACTGCTGTTTAACCAGGTTTCACTTAGAATTACAATATCATAGCTACTACAAACAACATTGTTAAAAAAGTCGATAGATTTAGTTCTCAGACCACGCACATTTTGATAATAAAATGTTATCATAGACAGCGATTTATAAATATGGAAAAAAAAAACTTAAAAACAGACAAAATATAAAATATGTGTAAAAATTATTTAAAACTAAAACTGGAATAATATAGTCCTTATGACAGGGTTTTTAAAACTTCTTCATCCTTTACATAAACAAAATTGGAGGTATCGGTTTTTCTGAGGAATACTTTGCCGTCCCGTACCCACACAAATTTGTAGTTTAGTGCCTTGGCTTTTTGTCGTGCTGCGGCATGTAATGCTTTTATCTGGGGAGTAAGATGTTCTGTTACGTACACTGGGATTTTCTTATTACTACCAAGTCCTAGGTGGGTGGTGTTAAGCTTATTGTCTTGATTGTTTTTGTTAAATTTGATCACGCCAGCTAAAAAGGTGTCACGTAAACGACGGTTATTAAACTGCACTAAAATTGATCGAGGACGGGAGCTGTTGGCGTTGAATTTGGCTATACGGCTACAATATTGAATATCAGAGTCAACTAAAGGACACTTTATGGTGTTGGCCAATTGATGGATAGTGCTGTAAAGGTTTTCACTCTTAAATTCTGGTACGCACTGAATTTCGAGATTGTTAGTTCGGGAGAGTTGTTCCACTTGATGCAGACGCTGAACTAGGTCTCGAGTTGTGGTTTGCAACCGTATGTTATCGTCCTGGAGCTTTACAATGGTAGTTTTTAGAGATTCACATTCGTTATTTATTTTCGCTTGTTCCGCACTGAAAAAGGCTAGCGATTTCTCTACGTTGGATAGCTTAGACTGAATATCTTTTATTTCGGTATTAAACTTCCTATCGAGCTCTTCTCTAATAATCTCTCGAATGATGTCAGGCGACACACAAGTGCAATTGACAGCGACGGATCGAGCCTTTGTACGTACTGTAACGTTCTCGTGCTGAGCTACAGGTATATCAGGAAACTTAGATGTTACAGCTATCGCCGGTGAACGAACAGGTGTATTCGAGTTATCACCTCGTCTAGGTTCCTTAGCGCGGCAAGATGGACACACCCAGGTATCCTTGAATGCCTTGGTCAATTTTTTAAATTCTTCTTCTTTTAAATTCACGCACGTATAGTGGTAATTATCCGGGCAACGATGACAGCTAAGAAACGGTATTTCTTGGTGAGTATTAGGGCATCCAGCACAATTTTGTGTACTCATTGCAGCTACTGATTTAATTAAGTCGTTTTAACTTCTAACGAATGACACAATAGAATCAGCTGTGTTACAACTCAATTCAACCAACTGTTGTACCGTAGTCGCGACCAAAAGGGCTCAAGCGCCGTGCAGTAGGCGGTGCTTACGCGTTTGAATAAAATGCTCAGTCAACTTTGTTTGTGCAACAATTAATTTGATATTAAACACTTTTATTCACTTTAAACTTCACGTATGAATAATACACATGTAAACTGATTATTTCTGAATTGGAAAATACTAAATTTACACTACTATAGTCACTAAAACTTGAATTTTTTAAATTAAAATGCAAAAGAATCGTTCTGAGTTGTTACTCGTTCAAAGGTTGAGGGTAGAATCATTAATGTTACATAATTCTTACCTTGATCGTGTCGTTCCCTTGCTTTATCGAGAGGAGTCTTGCCATCCTCGTCACGAAGATCTGCGTTTGCACCGTAGCGAAGTAGAACCTTGGCGATAGCGGGCCGGCCGAAACACGCCGCGTAGTGCAGCGACGAGCTGCGCTGGCCGCGGTTCACATCCGCACCTGTCTCAAAAAGACCGCTATCTCATTAAACAAATCATAATCATAGGAAGTAAGCTCACAGCGTCTATAATAAATTAAAATACATTGCATAGGTTATGTTAATAGCACTTTTGGGTTCTTTGGATTGGATTTATGTACTTATATATTGAGCGTTTTGTAAAAGAGGATATTTATTAAAATAATATACTGGTTAGTAGGAGTCGAAACATTGAGGAAATAGTCCAATCTATTCAGCTAGTATATCATAGACTAAATGTTGCTATCTCTGACAAGATGCTAATCAAATTACGGTACAGATATAACAATTGGCTGACGGGAAACGCTCAAGAATTTTTTGCCACTGGCGGTCACTATAACAATATTAATGTATGTTATTGTACGCACCCTTCTCACACAGGAACTCGACCATCTCCCTGGTGCCAAAAGCGGCGGCCCAGTTGAGCAGTGTCTGTCCGACGTCATCTGTGAAGTTGACGTCGACGGCGCCGCTCGACACGGCGGCGACGAGCGCGTCCGTGTCCTTCCCGCGGATGCAGTCAATCAGCTGGCGGTGCGACTTGTCCCCACGCCCGCCCGTCCCGGTCGCCCCGGTCGTCCCGCTCGCCCCAGTAGCCCCGGTCACCCCGGCAGCCCCGGCCGCCCCGCCGCTCGAGCCCTCCCCGCTCGCGGCGCTCTGGCCCGACGTGGACGCAGCGCTACGGTTCGTTCCACTGCGCAATGTTAAAGAAACGTTTTACAATTGCACACTGATAGTCTAGTACTATTAGTTTCATCATCAATGCCGCGCATTAAAATGATTCGTTCAATTAGCGCACTAAGTTGAAATTTTTTTCAAATTATTATTTCTATATATAAATTATTACATGTGCATCAGAAATAATAATTAACCAAATACATCAAAAACAGGTATTTCGATACAAGAGTAGAACACACATTTCATTTTTTCACAAATCATACTTACGTCTGTATAGCATGTCGTCCTTCGCAAAGCAGAACAAGAAGTAAGTCCACAAGCCGCATACATTCCAAGCACCATCGTTCATCCGCCTGGACCGCAGCTTCTATTGCTGAGCACAAGTCCAAGCGAACTAAATCCTGTCAACAATCCAGAGTTAATAAATATCCATATCCTATTATAAATAACTCAATCGAAGTAACATTTCAATCGAAGTAACAGTTCATGCACATATCATTTAAGCCCTAGTTACTTACATGTGTGATTTGTGCAGATCCACGACAAAGTGTTGACAAAAGGCTAACCGTGGTGGAGACAGGAGGTACCAGGCATTTGTCGTCCGATGTATCAGTACTGCCCAGGCGACGCACTAGCTCCTCTATAAGACCTGCACATACCATTCATCATTATATTAAAATATATTCTTATTCTTTATGGAATGGAGTAGATTTTGATGTAATGCCATATTATACCTCAGTAGAGAGTGACCATGCCAGCCGAGCGAAAACTTTCAGATTCAATCCCCCGACAAGAAATGTATTTGTGACAGATACGCATAATTGTTCTCAAGTATTTTGAAATTTATTGAGTGTCAAAGCAGCTTGCTCCAATTCAAGAAATCCCGCTACACATTTAACCTAACTCACTCACTACTCATGTACTTAATCAATGATAAATTTAAATTCAAATTTTTAAAAATCCCAATATGTCAATCACCGTGTTCGGCTAGAGGGGCGGGGTCGGCGTGTGCGCGCGCAAATCTGTCAGCGAGCGAGGCGAAGCAGCGCAACGCGGCGTCGGCCACGCGCGCGTCGCTGTGTCGCAGCAGCGCCGACAGCGAGGACACCGCGTCCCCCACGCGCGCGTCGCCCGGCTCCATCTTGCCGCACACTCTGCATATCAAACATTATATTATAAGTAATGTTTATCTTACTTATCCAAGGTCTCTAACGCCCCAACTCGGAGTCAATAATGGTTATTAAAATCACTCCTTAGTACAGAATTTCTATGGTGATTCAATATTAAGGAACAATTTAAGTAACCATTAGTGACTCTGAGTTGAGACATAAGTCATAAGAGAATAGCATGTTTATGCTTGATTTCAATGTATGGGCGAAACGGAAAAATTGATAGTTTTATGTTACTGCTGCTGTGTTATAGATATGTTATAACTTATAAGCCATTCCCCTTCCACCTTGAAGTCTCATTGTAAAAATTTGTAATGAGTTTTCAAATAATAAGCAATCATTTATTGCAAAAATTTACAATTTACATTGCATTATTGTTACAATTTGAAAAAAAAATACTTAAAACAAAAACTGAAATTGCTATACCTGATAAGATTCTGATAAGAGTCTACAATCAGAGGTGGTATGATTCAGAGATTATATGCATGTGCTTGGTATATGTTTAGAAAAAACTTACCTAGACACAACCGCCATAGCAGAATGGAGAGTGTCCTTGTGCACTGCAGTACCATGATGAGTGATGAAATGTAGAACAGCTGGCAAGCCACCCCCCTCCCAGACTGCACCTGCCTCCCGGGTGCACACTAGCTCTAGGACCTAGAAGAATCATCAAATTCTTTACACAGTGTTTATACAGTGTGTCATAGCTGTAGAAAACTATATAGTAATATTTGATTCAAGTAGATATCTGATTTTAAGTTAATTTTTTCATTAATAGCTTACTTTGCCATGCTAATCATATTCACAGTAAGTGGTTTGCATAGTTTTGACTAGTGTCCAATGATTTTGTGAAGTTTTTATATGGATTTTGTATGAATAATTGGACTGTCTTTTTGCTTGAGGATATTTCCAAATTCCCGATAAGTTACAATAACGGCTGTCAGTGCTTCAGCTCGTCTTGTAGAGCTCTGCAGTAAATGTGATTCAGTATTGAACTCATTTTGTACAAAAACCAACTTACTCTGGATATCTATTGTATGTACAGTACAACTTACTTTAATACATTGCTCTGCCAAATCCTTGCTTGTTCTATTATTAGGATCTACAGTTAATAATCTGCTGCATATAGCCTTAACTGCTCCTTCAATTGCAACAATTCGCCTTGTGCATTCAGCTGAAATTGATGTTCGGGAAAATTAATAATTATACACACATCAATATACCTATATAAAACCGAATAAGATATTACTTTGTGAACATTCAATTGATAATAATTTGATATAGTAAATGTATGTTCATGACCTATAAATGCAGATTATGACTCAAATACCTATCACATGATAGATTGAGTACAAATTTGTTATGATCAACAAACATAATTATTATAACATATATTATTACATATTGCTACAATTTTTAATATCAATTTAAGCAGTTTAAATGAAGGTAAATTTTCTATTTATCTGTGAAAGAACTTAATGTTGCAGAGTTTGCTACTTCAATATTATGTATTTATAATATTGAAGTAGCAAACTCTGTATGTAAGTGGAAAAATGTAATGTTATCGAAAATATTACCTGATACATCAAGATAATAAGTGATTGCTCTCGCAGTAACCTCCAGAACATTATCTGGTGCACATTCATCCAGAAATATTTTACATAGAGCAGGCAAAAATGTTCTGGGAGGACAGCTGTAATAAAATAATGACTTCAGTTACAATAAAATGTCATATGATAACTAGCCTCATATACATTAAAAAAAAACTTTATATCGTGCACATCATAAGAAAAGAAAAAAATTTACAGTGTTAATGCAATTGTCATCACATTCGCTTACATACATTAGGTGGAATTGAAGTCAAGTATAAAGTTATCATAATAAAAAAATACACTTTTTAGGACATGGAGACCTTCAAGTGTTACCTTTCAAAGCATCTGTCTACATTATCAGACATGAGCAGTAACATGCAGAGCTGCTCCAAGGCAATCAGCTGCATGTCGCGCTCGTCCCCCTGCCCCGTCAGCAGCCATTCAAGCAGTGTTTCCGGATCCACTTCAGCCATCTTTAACAAATGTTTTATAGTGTATTTATCTCACATCAAATAGCTTCAAACTACCTTCCTTAGCGTTAATATTAGAGAATTATCTTTTTCCTATAGAGTATTTAAATCCCTGAATGTCTTTATTGTTTATGTAAAAAATTTATCACTTAATAAATAATTATGACTCATAATTAGATTATATGAATGTGATAGATATGCCCCAAAATGGTTTCATTTGAAAGGCAATAATGCGAAGATGGTTAGAGACCACTAAAACAATGCATTAGGCACATTCAATCCATTTTCAACTTTAGTCAATTTTCAACTTTTCCCATACAAAAACATCCCTGAATTAAAATTTATTTCTTTATTTTAGCATAGTAGCACACGCCGGGTATCCAGTAGTTTTCTATAAATGAACTAAGTGTAACAAGTGCCATCAAATAACATTGCTTACCTTTAACCCCTGATTTTTTAACTAAGAAACCTGTAACAACAAAATGCACACATTAAAAAATATATTCAGATACCAGTAAACTGTTTACAACACCCTTATAGTGCCATAAAACTTAGGGTTATCAGGCCTGTGGTTAAAGTACTATATATTAAGGATTGTAACAAAAAAATTAAAAGGTTTCCACATTCATTATCATGCAATACCTGATGTACTATTATAAAAAATAGAAACACTAAACAATTTTGACAATTTTAGTGTATCCAAGAAGAAATTTGAAGCTCAAATTTGTAACTGTATTTGTAACAAACTTCCTGCATCAGTGTTCCCATTAAGCTATGACATGGGGTCCTTCAAGAAGTGGGTCTATTGTTTTCTTTGTGGCCGGCAACGCATCGGTAACGCTCCTAGTGTTGCTAATGTCCATGGGTGGCGGTGATCACTTACCATCAGGTGACCCGTCTGCTCGTTTGCCTGCAAGGTATAAAAAAAAACTGTGCTGTAACCTGAAAAGAGCCCTACAAATCTTTTAAGGCTAAAAATTGTCCTCTGCGACCAACTTTTGGCTAGGTTATTTCACAGAAAAAATGTGAAGGCAGGTATTGCGAAAACAGAAAAACGCAAGAAGTAGGTAAGCAGAACATAATTCTTCCTATTCGGATATGTACTAGAAATGTTTAATATAACATATAGAAATACCAATTTTTAAAACGTAATCGCTGAACTGAGATTTGATGAGATGAGATTGATTTGATTATTCAGAGAAAATAGAAAGCAACGTAAGTCTTTCTCCTGTAATATAGATATCAGAACGGGTGTTAACAACACATATAAATGAGAATTGAATTAATAGATTAGAAGTATTTCTAAGGCAAAATTTATCGTAATACAATGAAAACAATTAAAATAGTGAAATAGGGAAATCAAGGTGACAAATGTCTCCCACTTACTCAATTAGCCATCGCTCTTTTATAATCAGATTAACTCTTCACTTCACAATACATCATTGGTCTCAAAATGTTTTAAGTTGAGTCATATTCATTAGCAATATACAACTTATAAAAATAATAATCACTTTCACAATAAAATTCTGAATTTTTATTTCTTCGTAATTCCGTATCACTATCCAATCCAGTGTTACCAACTCTTAAAAATATTTATCCCTAAAACTTAACCAAAAACCCCTAAAATCGCCCAAATTACTTGGAAATCCCCCTAAAAATTTTTTTTGAAAAATTATAAATCTAGACACGCGGCAGCGTGTCAAGCCAAGTTCAAGCAAAGGAACTGGCTAGCCAGCGCCGAGTGTAATATTACACGAACCACTTGATGCCACTTTTGACCCTTCTATAACTCAAAACCTCTTTAACGTAAACACATAAAACTACGTGTGTTTAATAATATCCATATGGACATGTAGAAGCCCAAATTTCATAAAGCTAGCTCAAACGGTTATAAAGATATGAAGGTCAAAAAGTCGTAAATTTTAGCACTGACTGACTGACTGACATATAGTACCTAAATCTAACATCTAACCTATTTCCAGTTAACCTAGAAGGATGAAATTTGGAATCCAGCTCGGTAATTGTGTGTAAGCGTAGGAAAAAATCAAAAAAATAAAAAAGTCGAAAAATAAGTGGTGTCCCCATACAAAATTTGTATGGGACCGAAACAGAGCCATCTAGCGGCAGTGAAAAGAAAAGCTTCGGTCCCATACAAATCTTAGCCAACTCGCATTTACACTGTGAGCCCGTTATGTCACGTAAAACTCGCACTAAGGCCTCTGTGCACGCGGGGCTCAATATGACATACTTCAGCGCATGGAGCATTGAGGTAGAACGAGGGCCATCTCATATGAAGGAAAAGTTGAAAAAGTTTCCAGCTGTTTACAGAAAATAGAGGTTCCAATAATGGCCATTTCTAAATGGCGCTAGTGGGTGACAAATAGATATATGAACATGGCTGTTGTAAACGGAATGAAGTTTGCTGAGTTATGCCACCCTAATCAATGGCGCTAGTGTCCGCCAAATAGATATTCGAACATAGTTGCTGTAGACAGCACCGCAGCCCCACCCGTAATTTTACGCGTTTTACGGAAACTTTTCCTTTTGCTGTCCCTCGCGGAAAGTCGTTGTAATGTACAACACATTCAACGCAACAAACCATGCGTGTTTTCCATAGAAGCTAATATACTTTGGTACACCATTAAAACAATGCACGGTGAGGCAGATCTACGCTGTGTGGCGGGGCGCGGAGCAGTGTTCACTTTCCGGTTTATGGTCATCACTATTTAATTTACACCAGAAACTGGTCACCTATGAAACGTCAATTTAGTCTCTAAGATTTGTGGACAGGGTATATTTTTCTTTACAAAAAGTAATGATATCCCACCAAAAACATAAATGTAAAAAAGGAGAGCCAAGTTCAATACAAAAAATATGCTTGGCTGTGGCTTCGCCGCAAAAAGAATGGAGATCTAAATGAGTGCCAAGTTCTATGCAAAATCGAAATATGTATTTATAGGAAAAAAATAACATTATGAACAAGTATTAAACTCTATTTCTTTGCTTTGTTGGATACCTTTAACAATTGCTGTTATTTAAAAAAGTGAGATCTTAAAGTAGGTTAGATTTGACTTGGCCAGTTTTCATTACATCAGTCATTTTATAAAGTTATTCAACATTTTAATTCTGATAAAAACTGGCCAAGTCAAATCTAACCTATTTTAAGATCTCACTTTTTTAAATAATAGCAATTGTTATAGGTATCCAACAAAGCAAAGAAATAGAGTTTAATACTTGTTCATAATGTTATTTTTTTCCTATAAATACATATTTCGATTTTGCATAGAACTTGGCACTCATTTAGATCTCCATTCTTTTTGCGGCGAAGCCACAGCCAAGCATATTTTTTGTATTGAACTTGGCTCTCCTTTTTTACATTTATGTTTTTGGTGGGATTTTTATTTATAAAATATGTACATATTTCTATGCCTTTATGTAAAACGAATTTATAATAATTAACTTATTGTTTCTTCATTCATTGTCATTTGATTCGTTAAATAGGACTTATAAATTCTTACAAATATATAAATTCCGATTACAATATCGATTTCTTTTGTAAGGTAAATTTTAAAATACTCATTTTTGAATTTATCTTTTTGCAGATTGCAGAATAATCTAATATCTTGTATTGAAATGCCAAAAGTCCCAGTCTCCTTTGATTGGCTAGTTTGTTTCAGGGCCTCTTACATCTTTATTTTGATCAATAAATAAAAAATATGAAGAATCAAAAAACCCCTAAAAATAACCCTAAACATATAAGACCCCTAAAAAAATCCCAACTTACATATTTACCCCCTAAATTTGGGGGGAAAACCCCTAAGTTGGGAACCCTGATCCAATCCAAGTAAAGCAAACTAAGTACACAGACCAAAGACAAGAAAACAGAACAGATAGAAAATAGACCATATTTGCTCTAACCTCTACGAAAATATGACATAGAAATTATACATGGATGTATTACTCTATCTGGATGATAGATCACTGACTTTGTAGAGGTACCTGAAGATCAATGACGTCATATCAGAAGGACCATTTTTGTATTGTGTCCATGTTATTTATAGTCCCAGGATATATCATTCAATTGTGATTTTTTATAATGATATAAGAACATCTAAGATTACATATACATGTGGTAGAATAACGAGTTGGTGGGCGGTGGGCGGTTCGGTAAATAATAACAACGGTGGACGTTTACATCACTTTAGTCAGAAACTCATTTTAACACAGGTTTTACACTAGTTAAAATTAAATACGCGATTAGGACTGATTGTCTTCAATTATCTGAGTAACAACCAACAAATATGGCCCGACGGCCCAGTGACCTCCAACACTCCCCTTACAGTCACCCCATATCTCGCACAATGGTCGGATCGTCCATTTGCATATCAGCTGAGTTACGAATGATAGCCCTTCACATACGTGCAAACATTCGTAAAAATGTCAAAATTGTGTGCGCACGGGGTATGAGTAGGTATGCAAACCCATTTGCGCGTCCTCCTACATTTCGTTCACGAATGTTCAGTGTTGCCAATTTAGTCCTTTTTAAAACTCTGTTTAGCCCGAAAACCTGATACTGAATTGGCAACACTGCGAATGTTCAGTCTTGCTAGTTGGTCGCACGAATGTGTGGGAGACTACACGAAGGTTCGAGGTTCGCGCGCTTTGATGTGTGACAAAAAACCGACACAGTTTGGAAAAGCACGAATGTGAGTGACCGGCTTTAAAATCTCTCATCAATCCATAGATATAGAACCAGATGCAGTAAGTACTCTGTGGCATAATCAATAATAAAGTGATTAAGTACTCTGTGATTTCAGAATAGAGAAAAATTTAATAAACTACTGTGTGTGTTATTCGACTTCTGTGTTTAATTGGTGAATCTTTGCTAAATTTTATCATCTTTCATCTACAATTGAAAATAAATTAAAATGAATAAAGAAAGACGGGAAACGGAATATCCTATAGAACTGGAGTCCCAATTCATTCTGAGACTACCTGAAGAACCTGCCAAACTGCTGCGAGAACTGTTGCAATCTGGTGAAAGCTTCAAGAATAGGCTTTCAATACAATTAGACCCTGATATGAGGCATGGTGAAGTTAGGTTTGATCATTGGCTGCTTTATGGCCGTATTATGGATTTACCGACTATTGTAGAATCCCTTAAAACCATTGACAGGAAGAGTGTTTATAAAACAGCTGATATTTGTCAAATCATGGTTTGTAAAACTGAAATGGATCCTAAAGTAGAAGAAGATTCCCTTAGCAAGAACAAAAAGAAAGATCCTTATAAAGTAGATAAAAAATTCTTATGGCCACATGGAATAACACCTCCAACAAAAAATGTAAGAAAGCGACGTTTTAGGAAAACTTTGAAAAAGAAGAATATGGAAGCTCCTGAGATAGAGAGGGAGGTGAAGAGACTTCTTAGAGCTGATAATGAAGCTGTGAGTGTCACTTGGGAGGTAGTGACAGAAGAAGATGACCACAACTTGAAACATGATACTGGTACTTCAATATCCACTAAAAGTAAAGTAAAAAAAGAAAGTAAAGTCACCAAACAAGTCAAAAATTTAACTGAGGGATCTAAAGTAGAGGATATATTCGGAGGTGCTTTAAGTGATAGTGATGTTGAAGATGAGAATATAGATGTGGGAGTAAGAGATTATAAATTACCTTCATCCCATGACCAGTTGCCGGGTATTAACATTTCTGGGCCTAGCAGTATTAAAAAAAGCTTTACACCATCAAAATTTGTTGAGCAGACTTTTGAATCATCTGATAAAAAGGAAAAAAATGTACAGAATGTAGTTGCTAAACAATCAACTGATGCATTTGTGAAGTTTGTAAGCTATGATAATATGAAAGAACAGCAACAAGTTCAGTTACAACAGGTGACGGCTGAACTGGAAGAATTGAAGTTACGAAGACAGAGAACTCAACATGAAATTGCTGGATTGGAAAACATGACACTGAGACAAAGGTTTCAAGACATCCTTCTTACTTTAAATCGAGAAATCCTTCTGAAAGAAAAAGAACATAGAAATTTACAATCACATTCCAATTAACTTCAGTATTCTATGATATTTAATATGTACCCGAATAATTTATTATAATGTAATAAATGATTATAACAATTGTAATCCATTTGAAGTCATTCTAATAAAGATCTCAGAATTAAAATTCTTTTTTCCTTATCCATTTGCAATAGTCAATAAAACTGTTTTAATTTGTTATTCATTATACATTTTGGACGCAATTACTCCAGGTAATACATACATGTTTTATTATATTGAACATCTTTAATATCAATTTGCACATAATTATTTTTGTGATAAAATTATTATTTTAGGCATATCGCAGTACTCTGTGGAAGTGGAATTTATTATTCTGTGGTTGCTAAGCAACAGGCAGGAACACAATTCTGCATCATCATTTTGACACAACACTAAGGACATCACAGAGTAAAATCCTTTTTGAACTAGGTTTTAGGAAGGAAAAATAAAATTTAATTATACTAAAAAGTAATAAAAAGCTTACAAAATAATCAATAATGTTATCAATACCCGAAATCGCTGCACAGTTAGTGAATAATTCAATAGCTATACCAGATGATGACCAATCCCGGACGTTATTCCTAGTAGGAAGTAAATCTGTGGTAAGTGTGGAATTTCGGTTAATTTTGAAGGTATTGGCCTAAGTAAAAAGTAAACCACGTTAAAACGCTGTTTTTTTTAAGCTTTATACTATCAACATTGAGTTTCCCAAATAAAATTATTATCACTAGATGTAATAGGTGCATAGACTTATAAACAAAGTGCGATCAAATCTGTGTATTTTAATAAAATTGTAACATATTATGTACGTGGTAACACAGAACACATTGGTAGTTGGTACTACAAAATAAAAAATAAAAAACATGAGAGGTGTCAAGGGACACCCGAATGGAACGAAGTTCCTTTCGATTTAAGTATTGTTTTGTTGTACAGCGCCATCTCTGTAAAACTCTCTGAATCACTTCAAAAAAAGTGTCGTCATTCGTAAGAATCAAAAAGTTAGCGTGATTCAGAAAGTTTTACAGTACAGCGCCATCTCTGTAAAACTCTCTGAATCACTTCAAAAAAAGTGTCGTCATTCGTAAAAATCAAAAAGTGTCGTAAGTTTTTTTTCCGTCTAGCCCCCTTTCACAACGCGCGATAAGTAACTTCGTTCCAATAAATAAAATAAAATCGCAAGCATAATTTAGTAGAAAATAAATCCTTATAAGTATGTCGGGAGTCGGGAGTCGGGACTTATGTACTACTACTTACTAGCGATGGGCGATTATTACTAAAATTTATCGAATTAGTCGATTGTTCAGTTTATTCGATAAAATTCGATAACAATTGATGTTAGTCGATTGTCATCGACTGGCTGGCGCGCGGTAACTACTAACGCGTAACGCGTGTAGCTACTAATGTGTGCGAACTACTAATTCGTAACGCAGCGCCGCGCTGATATGTGAACTACTAATTTGTAGCGCAGCGCAGGTATTACTATACCAATTTAGTAGTACGCGCGATAAATCGACGCGTGTAACTACTAATGTGTGCGAACTACTAATTCGTACCGCAGCGCTGCGCTGTTATGTGAACTACTAATTTGTAACGCAGCGCAGGTATTACAATACCAATTTAGTAGTACGCGCGACAAATCGTTAGTTAAAAAGACCGTGCGTAAATAAGGAGTTATAGTTCAAAGACTAAAAGACTGGAATAAAAAACGTAAAAAAGTTATAATTATTCCTGTTTAACAATATACTTAAAGTTAGTCCTGGGTTTGGTAGAACTAAATTAATTAAAACAAAACTTAAATACTCTTCACAAATCAACTGGCTAATAAACAAAACAAAAAATAAAATATGAAACAATAAACAATTATTTTCTTACATTTATCAATCAGTATTATAATGATCGTAACCAGTATTTATTAGTCTATATTAAGTTCATTTTTTTTTAAATATTATTTCGTCCAGCTTTTTCGGCTCCGGTCTGTTTCGTCTTTTTAAATGGTCCTTTAAGTTAGTCGTATTTTTATGATATGTTACAGAATGTGAACACAACTTACACTTAACTTTTTCGATATTGCCTTCTTTGATTTTTTAAAAAAAATCCCACACTAACGATCTTTTAGGCATCGCGTCCAGCGGCACCTTGCTCTAATAAAGTCAAAAACCAACTAATTTCCCATGTAAGTATTAAATTACTCTTTGCCAACTAACAACAAATTAAAGTAATAGGTACTTGAAAACAATCGACGCAACATCGTCCCGCCGCAATCAGTACTTACCTAAGCACTACGCACAGCGCAAGGCAATTGAATATACCTACAGTTAGTATTTAGTAGTTCAGTTAGTAGTTCGTCGATTGTTATTCGAATAATCATCGCGAGGAACTACTAAATCGACAATCGAATGCGCAATGGCACAATTTTCGATTTAGTCGATTGCAAAGATGTTATAAATACAGATACGTTACAAATCGACCGAAAAATCTGTTCCGACCGAGCTATAACACACACACGTTTATCTTTTGTTTCACTACACCAATCACTAGTACATTGGCAAATTATGTAAAAAGGATGGCATTACTAAAACCATAATAGTGAAAAAGACAGCTAGTGTTTGTCGCTCGCGTCAATCTATATAGGCTACGGTCTTTATCGCTCTCGCGTCAAAACTAGATCGCTATCTCTTTCTTCATCTGAATATGGCGTCTTTGCATGAGTTATTAGATTGTTTAGAAAAATAATTGAAATAGACTAAATAATCTAAGTATCTTAGCGTACTCAAATGTGGTATGAGATTCCTTGTGTTTTGTTGACCTTGGAGTCATAATTGGTGCACTTTCGAAACACACACGATGGCATTTTGATTTATTTTCGTAAGGACGTATGAACCTACGATGCGCCACGCTCGTGATTGCGCTCGACGCAGACTAATCACAAGAGTTCCCAATTGGGAACTTTTTGAGTTTCACAACGCGCGCGGTTATAACGTATCTGCCTCTTCTTAATATATAATATCTTTGGTCGATTGTTTTTCTAGCAACAATCGCCCATCGCTACTACTTACTACTTACTTTCTGAAGTGAAATGTTTGACACATGTTTCAACACTAAAGTCTAAACCTAATCTTTTTAACTTTATCTTTGCATTGTGTAGGGTAAATCAACTCTTCTGAACAGTTTTCTGGATAAAACTGATCCAGTACGAGAAACATCCGTTTTGGACTATTCGTTTGGCCGAAAGTCTACGCAAAAACAGAATTTAGATAAAACAGTTTGCCACTTTTGGGAGTATGGTGGGAAATTAGAAATGTTAAAAAATGTCCTGAGTTCTATACCCAGAAAAGGAAAGACTTATTTTTGTATTTTCCTGGATCTTAGTAAAATCAAGAGTATTTGGACTACATTGGAAACTTGTATTCAGTCCTTGCCAGAAAATACCAAAGATTGTCCCATAGAACTGATAATCATAGGGGGTAAATACGACATTTTTAAAAACTACGGTAAGTACAAAATACCTACTTTGACTTTAAAACCTGCACTAAATTTTTTTATGCCTTGAGCAGGCAAACAAGCATTTATTAAAGGTTCACCTGATGGTAAGTGATCACCGCCGCCCATGGACATTGGCTTAACCGGGGCGTCACTAATGCGTTGCCGACGTAGAAGGAAGTGACAGACCCGCTCCTTGAAGGACCTCATGTCATAGTTTAGTGGGAACACCGATACAGGAAGTGAGTTCTAACTCGGAAAAAACGTTCCGGTACCTACTAAGAAGTTGCTAGGTACTCGCCTAATTTCCAGCTGCAATCAAAATTTGTTTTAGTGAGGGGCGGATAGGTTGTGCAACTAGCTATGAACTTAAACCTCATTATTTATTTATATTAATAGGTAAGTCAAAATGTTTGTTTATTTCCAGATAGCGAAATAAAGAAATTTATTAATATTACAATTAGAAGCGTTGCTATGATTTTGGAAGCATATGTGATATATTATTCAAGTAAAGATGCACATCAACTGAGAAAAGCAAAAGACATGCTGTTAAATATTAGTTTTGGAAATGGAGTGCCATTTAAAGAGAAAAATATTAATCCTTCTAAACCTTTAATGATCCCGAAAAATTCAGATAGTTGGGAAAGCATTGGCATACCAGCATCAAAAATGGAGGAGGTAGGTAGTAATGGTAGTAGGTTTATGGATGAATGAATGCTACACCGTGCCGTGACGAGGTACGGACGACTCGGACGAGGCACGGATTCAAAACTTCACTAACATTTTATATGACGCGGACGCGGTGCGACGTCCGCTTCCGAGCCGAGTAAAATGTTAGTGAAATTGCTCGTGCCCGGCACGGTGTAGCATAATTCATCCCTCATCATGCATGTAAAACATTATTATTTGATTAAATGCATAAAATGGAATAACAGCTGTTTATTGTTACAGATTAAAATGCGACATACAACACGTATTCAACCGGAAATTGTTTTACAAGAGCCGATAAATTTTGAACTGCAACGTACTCACCCAGAGCCAATTTTGGATTCACTAATGGCTATAAAATATCAGGAGCTACGTAATTTAGAATTGTTTGAACCATCCATGGCGGAGTATTTAGGGTACTTACAATAATCTAACTTTGTATTATCTTATTTGTTCAATTTTTAGTTTTAGATAAGTATTTGCAATAAGTAAATAAATGTAGCAAATACAAAGTAGTAGGCGCTTACTTAGCTAAATGTTTTTTAGCTTCCATAAACATATAATACAATTCGGTAAGAGCTAAATAATAGATATTCTATCCAATAACAAAAAATATATTCTGGATTGGTGGAATCACTTAAAGGACCACGCACAAAATGTTCTAAAATGGGAGTACCGTGGATTTTCCTCAAACTTAGGATTTAGGCTCTCTGAACGATACTGATCAAAAGTTCTTATGGGCCCAACTTCATTTAAAGCGATATAAAGGGCCCAGTGGGCATCGAAGATATGATGTTAAGCCCTATTCTATCTCCCGTCTTAGAGAAAAAATGCGACACATAAATAAGAGAATATATATATATATATATTTATAAATGATTCTGTATATATATATGAGTATATATATACATATACATGTATATGTACATATATACATATATATTGATAAGGGTGAGAGTCTACTCGAGGTTTCGGAATGCGGTCAAACATCAACGGTGGGTAGTATATATACCAAATGAAGAGAATAACGAAGATGAGCCAATTCAAGGTTATTATTGCACCAGTAAATCTGGGGCAAGAACCCCTGGATGTTGCGCACATGTTGCCAGCATTATTTGGTTTGGTACCTTGGGTATGCTCAACATCGAAAAAACCTCAAGTATCCAACTCGACTTCTTGATAGCCTGAATAATGCAGCTAATAGGCCTCTTCCTTAGGTGGCTGGAGATGGCCGGTGGACCTTAGCTGGTCGGAATATTTATGTCGTGCCTTAGGTGGCTGGATATGGCCGGGTTCTAACCTTAGCTGCTCAGAACATTCATGTCTTGACTTAGGACACACACACACACACACACACACACACACACACACATTTTAAGAACACCGCCACTTTATGCCACCTAAGGCAAGACATGAATGTTCTGACCAGACCTTATCAATATATATATACATGAGTATGTGTGTGTGTGTGTGTGTCATAATTATATATGTATATATGAGTATAGATGTATATATACATATATATGTGTGTATATATATATACAGAATATATATATACATTCTCTTATTTATGTGTCGCTTTTTTTCTCTAAGACAGTGGGACATAGAATAGGGCTTAACATCATAACTTCGAAGCCCACTGGGCCCTTTAGATCGCTTTAAACGAAGTTGAGCCCATAAGAACTTTTGATCAGCATCGTTCAGAGAGCCTAAATCCTAAGTTTGAGAAAAATCCACGGTACTCCCATTTTAGAACATTTTGTGCGTGGTCCTTTTTGAATAACCTATGGGTAAAGTGGGTATTTTTTTCAAATCTATTCCGTAATGTAGTATAACGTACGTCCTGATAGTACCTGATAGTAAGTGGCTATCGTTGCCCATGTAAATCAGCGACACAAAGGCATTGATGCGTAGCAACGCATCAATTGGCTAGCAAGCCAAGAAAGAAAATGAAGGAAGAAAGAAAGTCCCTACTTTTTACTTTATAAGACCACTAGCAATCGCCCTCGCTTCGCTTCGGAAAAAAATCTTAGGTGCTTTAGTTAACTTACATAACATACTCTTAAAGCAGCATGATCGCTCATTAGAACAACGTTACTATGAAAGGTCAATACTCGAAATAACGATTCGATATTTTTAGGGTTCATTACCTCGAAAGAAAAAACACGGTTCCCTTAAGATCACTTACTCCATTGCCCGTCTGTCTGTTTGTATTTCAAGACCTTTTTTCTCAGGAACGTGTGAAGGTAACAAATTAAAATTAATCCAACACTCAGGTCTGCAATCCCTAGGAGCTGTGAAAACATCTGGGGGCACGGCAGTGCCCCCGCCAAGTCGAGCAAAAAAAATGCGGCACGGCCGTACCATCCTTTTCTCGAAGCAGTTCAGGTCATCTTCGAACCCCTATAACTTCGTCGTGGATAAAGCTAGAAGCCTGAATTTTAAGTAACCAAACAGGCATTGTATATAATATTCTGTATCCTCAACGCAATCAAAAAACATTCGGCTAGAAGGAATGTCTTAGGTAAAACGTAGGTTAAATAAAAAATCTTAAAACTGTGAATTTGTAAGTATCACAAAAAATATTTTTAAACCTATTTGCAGAACTTGGTAATTTGATCGGGACCCATATCGATACATGGGGACAATAGTTCTTCAACGGCAAAGTTAAATTTGTTCCGTTTATCTTTTCGTTACGTACAACTATGTTAGATTTTACTAAACAGTTAAGTTAGGTTCAACAACCCTAGTTCGCACTGAGCTGCGTTGTTGCTTTTACTTATTATTATTATTTCATCATATTATTTTCTAAATTTTGTGTTTCCTACTTAACCCTTAGTACTTAAATAACATTGAATAAATAAATTGTATGATGATGTTTGCTGATCCATCAGTATTTCACATTAGGTACCCAGACTTTAAAAAAAGAAATAGTCTTATATCGTTCTCCAAGGTACAATCTATGTCTATACCAAAACACATCAAGATTGGTTCAGCAATGAGAGAGAATTAAGGTTAATTCGATGAGTTATATGAGAATGGTAATAAAGGATTGCACATTTTCGCATTTATTTCATTGTAGTTTTGGCAAATCAATAATTCGGCAAAGGGAAGATATTGCTTCACAGAAAATGAGAAAATTCAGCACTCTGCACTCTCAACACGATGTTCCTCAGGACTGCATTATAACAGAACTACAACATCACTACTACGGAACTCTAAAAATGACGGAACACTTAGTTATTTCAAAGAACAATCCTAAGATTGATTTAACACGCCGCAATACGTTTTATTTAGTGGATTTATGTATTTTATGATTAATTATTCAATTTGTTCAATGTCTACAATATTTTGTACAACACCAAATTACGATTTTCAACCCCTTCCAGGGTAAAATACAAAAAAATGCTAAAACGTTGGAGGCCATAATACGCAATTAATGATTTAAAAAAGTGAATATAAAAATAGATATATAGTAAAAAATACTTCAGTGCCGTATTCTAGCTCCATCTTGCGAAATACAAATAAACTAAGAAATGCATGTTTGCCTTATTTTGTGTGAAGAAAAGGTTTTTGTAAGTTTAAAACAAATTAAAAACTCGTTTCTCGGTTTTGGTATCGTGGAAGTATAGATTTACAACTTAAAAAATCATTTATTTCGAAATCACAGACATTCACTTCAGTTATATTTATGTGTATTTGAATTATTGTAAATTTGTAAAAAAATAAGTATTCGCTTTGGCTCCACCTCGCAAAATATAAAGAAAAAACTAAGAAATGTATGTACCTATGCCTCAATTTGTGTAAAGAAAAGGTTTTTGTATGTATAAAACAAATCGACTCATATTTTATTTTCTCGCTTTGTTATGTAACCCTAAAAAATTGCCTATAATTTAATTTGAAGACTCGATATTGTAGTACAGTCCTGTTGAAATCCGTTCAGTAAGTACTTAGCTTCAGAGATTAATGAAGACAAACAAAAATTAAAAACTCATTTTTCGGTTTTGATATCGTGCTAGTAACGATTTATAACATGAAAAATGCAGTTATTTCGAAATCACAGACAGACATACTAATTATATTATATATTAAAGGTGTATGTATTAAAGGCGTTGGCGTGAATCAACACATACAGAGCCATCTAGTTGCCAAGATAGTAATCGATTATTTATTGGATATCGGTTACTCATACAGATTTAATTTGCGTTTTTCTACCACTTCCTGGGTGAAATTTATAAAATGCTGAAATTATATTGGAGGTCATAGATACGCAAACAATATGCTCTTAAAAACAAAATACAAAAGTAAATATCCACTCAGTAATAGGGATTTGAATTAATGAAAAAAATAACCTTTAAATGCATTTTATGGCCTTTCCATGCAATATAAGTAAAATCTAAGAAATGCATGTATAACTCTTTTTGTACGGAGAATACGTTTTTAAAAGTTTAAAACAAATCGGCTGAATTTTTTTTATTTTTCCATACAAACTATCCCTAAGGAACCCTTTAGTATGGAACCCTGAACAATTGCTTAGTTGTTAAGTTGAACACTTTGCAACATCCTAGTAAAAGTGTTGTTAAAATTCGTTCAGTGGTTTCGGAGATTAGCGGAGACAAACAAACAGACAGACAGACAAAAATTTTAAAAACTCATTTTTCGGTGTTGGTATCGTGCAAGTAACGATTTGCAACTTGAAAAAATCATTTATCTCGAAATCACAGACAAACTCTTCAATTTTATTAATATGTATAGATTATACTCTGCGGTAGTAATTATTATAGATTAACAGATTATAAATAAAGAAAATGACAGAAACGAATCATCGTTTATTTTTGGCTTGTTGTTTTAGCTCGGAGACGATTATCTATAGCCTTCAATGCACGCCTCGAAGGACCATGTTCAGAAATTGCAAGGCTAACCTGCAAACACCTTCGTGCAAGTGCCATGTCACCTGTTGACTGATAAATATTACAATGAGAATAATATTTTTTGCAATTAATTATTACCTGTTAACTATTTATATATAATAGGTACATACCAAAGCTACATGACATAGATTAAACCAAGTATCAGATCGTGATTCCGGGTCAGTAGACAAGTAAAGAGCTTGTCTGAAGCATGATAAAATAAGATCCCACTGGTTGCAGTACAGGCAACATAGTCCAAGGTTGTTATAAATTTCCGAACTGACTGGATTCGTAGCCAATAGTCTCCTTAAAATAAAAAAGACACCATGTAATAAACCGCAATTAATAAATTATAGAGAATGCCGAAGATCAGACGCAATTAACAGTACCATAATAATATAGCCAAGTTGGTAGAGACCCTGTCTGCAAAACGGGGACACTTTCGGGTTCGATTCCCGGCCGCGGCATATTATGTGACATAAATATTTGTTCTCAAGTGTTTTATAGTGATGTTTTATTTGTGTTGTCCACCTACCTGTAATATCTTAGCGCAATTTCAGGTTGATCATTATAAAAGTTATACATAGCAATGTTTGCAGTCGCTTCCATGTTGGAAGGATCTTCTAAAGCCACCACTCTGTAATATTTCACGGCCACAACTTGATTTCCCATTTGTTCATGAATTCTTGCTTGTTCGAGTAGTAACGCAGTATGCTCGTGAAAAACAGACAAGCCTTGTCTACATGTTTCTAACGCAGAAAGTGGTTGGTTGAGCCCAACGTACATCGCAATTAGTCGTAAATAAATAGAAATATGTTTGTTTTGGTTCAGCGCCGTCCGTAAACATTCCTCGGTGTTTCTGTACATGCCTAAGGCATAATAACAGCGAGATAACGAGTAGTTCCACCACCAGTCTAGTGTATCCAATTTTTGAGCTTGGAATACAACTTCCATGGCCTGAAATGTTTACATTTTAAATTATTTAAATACGTTCTACCTGACTAGAAAGTACACATAGATCATATATTAAATTTTAATATTGATATCTACCTACACCTGGTATTACCTAGTTAGCAACAACATACCTTACGGATGTTACCTTCGCAATAAAACACGTATTCAAATAAGGTCTTTGCAGCTGGGATGAAAGAAGTTTCTTCTTTGCCCAAGAACCTTAGTGTTATGGGGGCGTTAATGGCAAAGGGAGTGTCACCAGCTAGTGCAGTGGCGGCCCGGGAAGCTCGCGATGCGGTATGCAATGCGGTGCGAGCACGCGCTGTGTTTACTCCAGATCTTGACTTCAGAGTTGCAGTAGCCCTCCCCTGTAACACACGCTTGAACATTTTCACCTTGTGTATCTAAAGGGATCACGTGAACTAAGTACAAGGTGAACAGATTTTCTTACGGAAGATTGTAAATGTTGAGCTGTTTTAATTTCCCTTTGAAAGGACGTACCCGCTCGAGGAGCTTTTGCAACTGCCGTAGGAGCCAATTCGTCTTGCTGCGGATAGTACTCAACTTCTTCATAACCATTACCAGCAATTTTGGCCTGCACGGTCATCGCGCGCATCCGAACAAATTCTATCATGCGGTCATTTCTATCCCGTAAAACAATGTCACACAACATAATACATTCGTCATATTGTCTTGATCTATAAAGATTCAATATTTTGTAATCAAGTTCCATGACTATTTTGTTCTGGTTCGTCTACATTTGTGTACTGATTAGTTGCTGAGCAACGTACTCCTATATGTAGTCAAGTACCTACAATAATGTAGCCAGTAGCCATAGATTGCGAGACAAATACTGAAGGGTTTGCTATGATAAGTGTAACCTGCAGACGTTATTTTCTGCAGCATTTCAATATCATGGTTCTAACTAAACAGTTTGGTTATTATTTTACGCCTGTAAGCGGAACAGCGCTTTATTTATGTTTCAGACATGTTAATATCATACGTTTTCAGATCGTTTGTTTTCATCCGCGCCATAAACGTTTGAATGTCAATTCCTCTCTGAACTTAACGAAATGGAAACATGACCTTTTTATTTCCAAAGACAGGGGAGACAAACCTTCGCGAACTACATAAATATTTTTATTACTTACCACCACTTTTACCACCTTTCACCCTCTTCTCGTGATAAACGGCGGCCTATATAAATTGTGGTCATAATTGTGGTGCCATCTTCTTTGCAGTCAGTAGCAGATTATCGCGACATACCCTTTTTAGGATTCCGAAGCAATATCAGAACCCTTATACTTTAGTCATGATTTCCCGTCCGTACGTCAGTCCAAGGCATGGCGCCAAGACCCTAAAGTGCTAGAAAGATTTAATTTGACATGGATATTTTGAGCTTTCGGGTTTGGGACAGCTATCCCAGGGGCCACTGCAACTAGATTTTATCTATTGTAGCCATGACATGGATATACATATTTATTAAAACTCTAAAATTCTAGAATAAAATATTGGAATATTTTTTTTCAGGGTCCCTACAAGTGTTTTAACGTGAGGATGAATTTTTTTTGTTGCACACCCCACACTGTGGGGTATCGTTGAAAAGGTATTTCAAAAATATTATGGGTCTTCTAAGACCATTTTTGGATTTAGGGGTTCATTTGCGAAATATTGGGCTTTAAAGTGCTAAAGGTTAGAGTCAAGTGTCCCCCCCTGCTGGCTAAATGGTTGAAGTTGGACACGTGAAAAAATTCCCAAAAATAGGTTGTATCTTTTTTACGACTATGTTAGCATTAGTAATGAATGAGTAATAGTCGATAAAGTTACTACATCGGAACCCTATATTGCGCGTGGCCTGACACGCACTTGCCCGGTTTTTTGAGGGTGCCACCATGGTGCCACGTTCCAAATGTAGCGAAGTACATCGATAAAAGGGCGCTGGCTGCTAGAGTTGCACAGTTGAGCTGATTGAGCTGTAGTCTTAAATCCGCCACTGTTTGTAGTGTAGATAGTCATATTACATATCTACTTCAGAATATACTCGAAGTGGGCTGGATCACTATATCGTATGTAGTTTTACATTTGTAGTATTCAATTGATACAGTTGAAATCAAAACTAATCCTGAATCGACCAAGCCTGTGACGATACCTATTCTTCATTTTGGTGCATTTGTATCATGTGGGCGGATAGTTGCAACGAGTCAAGTAGAGTTCTAAATTCCACAAAGAAAGAACAAACATTTTGTACAAAAATAACGTTGACGATCCCTGCAAGTTAAATCAAGAAAAACGTATATAAAACAACTAACGAAAAATCTACGCATTCGCCATCTTGGACCTTCAATCAGAATGTTCCTAAAAAGCTTAATAGTATTCATATCCTTGTCTCAGATAATTTTAGGGGAAACTTGGCGAAAACCGGGCTGCCATCGAATCGGTACGATTTAACTCATTTGTTCACGTTCCTCTATGTTAACTGTTTTATCCATCCAATATATTTATTAAAAGAAATATAGAACTACTGGAATTATCAATCAATTTATTTCAGGTCACACGAGAAATATTAGTATACCGGACTGCGTTGAATTTAAAATTACGACAAATGCCTGCCGAGGGTACTGCGAGTCGTGGTCATTGCCGAGCATCATGTTAGGATTTAAACGTCACCCTGTCACCTCACTGGGGCAATGCTGTAATATCATGGAGTCAGAAGATGTAAGTGGTAAAACTTCTAATTTATTTAACCAACATTTACTATTAATAATTTTTTTAATCATCAGTAAAAACTTTTAGTAGGTAACTAGCATTTTATTGTCACTAGTTTACTATTGTAATATAGTCTGATGTACAATTTGACTGTCTACGAGATAATATTTTTAATTCATTTTGTAATGATAGCCTGCTCTTCACAAACGACACACATAATCGTAAGTGGCCACATCGCCCATGGCATGAACAATATGGACATCTCACACGACCAATGAAGCGCATGAATATTTGCCAATCATGAAAGAAGAGAATAAAAGAAAGAAAGAACTGGCTCCCTAGCCAGGCAGGCTTTACAGAAAGATAATAATACCAGTTATAACTATTACTTAAAAATATTGATAATAAAATCCTAATTGAAGCCTTGCTACTACTAAGTGGGTCGGCTTCTATCACCTCTTATGATACCTACCTATATTTGCCTGCATGGAATGGGGTCCTTTTTTTTCCGGGGGGGAAAATGCATTACGCATACCACTCGGGCGCAGGGGGCACCCGAGTGGTTATGTGGGACTCCCGTATAGGCTAATGAGACCCACGGTATACCCACTAAAAACCCCCCCATCTCCCTCCTCGCCGCCTTGTGACGGGGTTACGGGAACGCTTTCGCACACATCCGCGACCCCGCCAGCGGCAGCCGCCCACAAGCGGCTTTATCGCGAATGCCCGAAGGCCCTCCACGATGGGCGCACCAGATGGTAAGGTGCGCCTCCCTCCTCGGCCTCCACCAGTACTGTAGCAAACTCCCCCTGAGTCTGCTACTAGGAGGCCATGGATACCAGATGACTGGTACCCGGTGGAGGATCAGGTCTGTGGTTCCTCCACCGACCACACCTCGGCCGCAGAGGATAGGGCAAGCGGCGCACCGTAATACCGACATGCCTCTTCCTCTGCGGCCCCACCAATGCCGTTTCGGCGGAACGGCCCCGCCAGCTCGCAGGGGGTAGGGAGAGTGGCGCACCGTAATACCAACACGCCTCTCCCCCTGCGATCCCTCCACGGCCGCAGAAGATAGGGAGAACGGCGCACCGTAATACCGGCACTCCTCTTCTTCTGCGGTCCCACCTCGGCGCGCGTCCGCAGCGGACTTATTCAGCCCGCTGGGAGCGCCCTCCTCGGGCCAGCCGGTAGCCCAAACAGGCCGGCCCTGGTTGCCTCTTGGCTTCACCGTGGGTGACCAGTCCACGGTTACTAAGCCCCCCCGCCACGACAAGGCGAGCAACCCCCGGGGGGGATGGAATGGGGTCCTATTCTAAGCCAATACGGCATGCATTCTGCGACATCAGACCCGGAAAAAGCGGTAAATTCCATGTTAACTTATATCTACTATAATTATATTTATATTTTCAGGTTCCTGTTAAGGTGCTATGTTTAGACGGTGAAAGGAATTTAATATTTAAGTCGGCAATCTCGTGCGCCTGTTATCATTGTCAGAAAGAGTAAACGAGAAAATGATTAAAGATGAGCTAGAGCTAAAATAACAATTTCCTTCGATTCAAATATTAAGCCTAAAAGCGAATAGTGTAAGATTAATAATTTATTATGGACAGGCATTAGGTATTAAGAAAACATAATTAAATAATTAAAAATGTAACTTGCAAAATACGCCATCATAAATATATCTATTGGTATTTTATTAAACATATCAATCAAATTTCTTCGTTTCATTTGTTCTAAAAAACCTATAAATATGTGATAAGTCTTCTTCTGTACTATTCATAAACGTTCATTATTATATTATTATGTTATAGGCAGGGCCGTCTTTAACCTATTGGAGGCCCTGGGCATATTAGGATAATGGGGCCCCTATGACTTTGACAGAACACTATTTTGTTAGAATAAATAAAGAAGGTAGATAAGGAAGCTTCTAGATTTATTTTATTGACAGTCACATTAAATGAATAGACAATGTAATATAATCCACAAAAGTAACTCTTTTAGCATTCACAGTAAGAATCTATGTTGATTGAAGAGGAACCCTTCCAGATTTGAGATGGGCAAAATCGTTAATCACTTCTTCAAAATCAATATTTTTGAGCACATCACATTCTATTGACATCAGCGACAAACTGGTTAATCTCTCTTGAAGCATTGTACTTCTCAATTCATTTTTTATTCTTTTTTTTATTTTTTTCTTCGAGGTGCTCACAAATCACATTGCACGCAGGCTTGAAGACTTCCAGCCTCCCGAACAAGCAGGATTCTGAAAAGGCTACAGTACCATAGACCACATACATACACTGCGGCAGATTATACAGAAAACCGAGTAGTATAATCTGCCGCTATCTGTTTCCTATGTGGACTATGAGAAAGTCTTTGATTGCATCGAGACCTGGGCGATACTAAATTCTCTCCAGTGGTGCCGGATCGACTACCGGTATATCGAGGTGTTGACGTGTTTGTACTCATCTGCCACCATGTCCGTCAGAGTACACGACACAGCAACGAACCCCATCCAACTGCAGAGGGGTGTCAGACGAGGGGATGTCCCATCCCCAAAACTGTTCACCGCTGCATTGGAAGACTTGTTAAAGCTGATGGAGTGGAAACGACGTGGCATTAACATCAACGGCGAATACATCACACACCTGCGATATACCGATGATATAGACATCCTTGCGGGATCCCTGGAAGAACTTGGTACAATGCTCGGGGACTTGAACAGCGCCTCACAACGGGTGGGTCTTAAGATGAACATGGACAAGACGAAAATCATGTCGAATGTCCGTGTCACACCCGTACCGGTTGATGTTGACGGCGCTGCTCTCTAAGTTGTAGACAAATACAATACCTCGGACATGTGATCCAGATGGGTAAGTCCAAATTCGAGAAAGAAGTCACTCGTAGAATTTAACTCGGATGGGTTAAAGTAGAATGTAGCGTTTACACAGATATTATATTTATAGTATTTGCAGTTTTTAGGGTTCCAAAGTAAAAGCGAAACCCTTATAGTTTCATCATGTAAGTCCGTCCGTCTGACTGTCCGTCTTTCCGTCCGTCTGTCCGAAGCAAAGCGCCGAGACCCTTAGTGTTAGAAAGCTGTAATTTGGCATGGATATACATATTTATTAAAAAATCCAGAATCGAAGAATAAAATATTGGAAAACATTTTTTTTTTCAGGGTATCTCCCATACAGGTAACGCGAAGATGAATTTTTTATTCGTCACGTACCCTATAGAGTGGGGTATGAACGTTGAAAAGGTCTTCCAAAAACATTATGGGCCTTCTTGGACCATTTTTGAAACTAGGGTCCATTTGCGAAATATTTGGCTTTAAAGTGCTAATTTTGGTTAGACTCAAGTGTCCTCCCCCTGCTGACTAACAGTTGGAATTGGACAAGTGAAAAATTCTCAAAAATAGGTTATATGTATGATGATAGTCAGTGAGCAATAGCTGATAAACTTACTACTTCGGAACCCTACATTGCACGTGGCCTGACACGCACTTGCCCGGTTTTTTTAATATATTAGAGTAGTTTTACTCTAAAATGCTTCGTAAATTCGTAATTCTAAAATGCTACGTATTTTCTATCGGAATGTATATTTCATCAGATAGCCTAATTTTTGGGCGAGAGTAGAGTAGCTTCGCGCACGCAAAAGCTAATAAGCAAGCAAATTGGTATTAGTCAGTAATTTAGGTTCAATTTATTTGAATGTAAAAAGTTTTTCGGTAATAAATATCGGTTATCGCTTGGTGATTTGGTAGTTACTAGGGGGCCCCCCCGATCACGGGGCCCTGGGCACGTGCCCAGTGTGCCCAGTGGGAAAGATGGGGCTGGTTATAGGTATCTCACCATAGAAAGCTTATAGTCTTTCCAAAACCCTTTCCTTTCCATCTTATCTTGTCATTGTTTTAACACCATCGAACGTTTATGAATACTTCAACAGGGCTAATTAATGATTAAATAATCATTGACTATAATCCTCCTAATAATTACGTTTTTATGACTGACGTATTAACACAGGCACAGGTTCATTGGACCGAACGGACACCGGAAGTGTAGCTTTTATTACGGGGAGTGGGTGCCGGAAGCAAAACTTGTAACACAAATAACATGAAATATAGCTATAGAGGTATATTAGAAAGAAAGAAAGAAAGAAAAAGCATTTATTCGAAGGAGCAAAGCACAAACAATAAAATCTAAGAGTCTCACTCCCTTATTCACAAAAACAAGCAAAGATAAAGGAATTATTAGTCTTTTACTTATGAAAACGACAAAACGTATGAAAATGCATCCATCACCCATAAAAAAAAAGTTATTAACCTTTTATGAATAAGGCCATAAGACCCCTAATCTTAAACAAAAAGAAGAAACAGTAACAAATGATGTCTGCGCTGCAGCAAGTCCTTCGAAATGGTCCAGACTCGGCTTAAGTCGTACGAGACGACACCGATTTTCAGTCTGGCCTGTGTGTATTAAGAGAAATTACTCTGTTGTGCAAAAGTATCCGTCAAACTGCGTTAAATTGGTGGCGTGAGGCGTCACGGTAACAACTGCAGGGTAATTCACGTAACTTAAGAAGTTCGATTGCAGTGCAGTTGCAGCGACGTTCCGATCAAAATGACACTTTCCGTATTCTCTTGCGCTGTCAAACACGCTCACGTCACGCGAGCGCGTCTCAAGCGCGCTCACGTCACAAAAAGGTATTCTGATAATGCGCGTCAAGATAGCGTGTTCCCGATCGCAGTTTGATTGGTATTCTCATAAACTTTTGAAGTTTGAAGTCTCATAAAGTTTGACAGGCGCGCAGGATGCGTGCAGGAGAAGTGAAGTTCACATGCAGTTTGCGTGCAGTTGGCGTGCAGTTGACGCGCAGTCAAAAAATTATGACAATACGGTTTAGACGCCAAACTTCAACTTGATTGTAGCGTCACTCCAACTTGATTGCAGCGTCACTGCAACTTAATCGATGCGTCTTAAAGTTACGTGAATTAGGGTACAGGGTAAACTTGGACTACGTAAACAGTTAAACGGACTACGTATACTGTCACTTCAATCCGTCAACAACTGCTACATTCATACCATTATAAAACGTAGATTTGAATACTTTGTGTTTTCGCCTACGCCTACGCTTTTCCAATTTTCCCCCCTTGAGACAGTTCTCACTTCTTTACCTCTTTGGCTCTTTCCTCCGTGTTAATATTTTTTCGGTGATACAGACAAATCGACTCGTTTTATTTAAATCTGTGCCTATTCTCTTTGCCTGCCTCTATTATCTGTGCTATCTGTTTTGATTGTCAATTGTCAAATTAATGTCATGTCAATTTTGATGTGTCAATGTGTCACTGTCATTGAAATGGAATGAAATTTAGCATTGTAATATGGCTCTACTTGCTTCGTTAAAAATTATTCAACGATTTAGATGATAATAAATTCAAAATTATAGTAATATCATATTACTATTAAATAGGAAAAAACAAACATGTTATGGAGGACAAGTCAACTTCTAGTAACAAAACGCCTGCTTGGCAAAACTGTGTACATTGCCCAAGCCTTCTGTTTAACAGTGCCACGGAATTTGAAAGGTTAGTCCATATTTTACTACACAAAATTGATAAATTTTAAGCTTTTAACTATCTTAATTTTTAAACAATATTTTTCCACGTTACAGGCACATATACGAGAAACACAGTATTAAAGAGGGATCTATTGTATTATGCCAATATGGACAGAATGGTATTTGCTCAGCTCTACAATTCGGCGATTTACGTAAAGCAGGATTTAAATATCACGTAAGAGAATACCACTTGTTTTCTAGAAATACTTCAGACAACTGGACATTTTACTCATCATCCCAAAACTTGCCTGCAGTTTTAAATGATCCCAATAAAGGAAAACAATCAAATTTCTTTACTAAAACATGGGGTGATAATTTTATCGACAAAGTCGAAATATATCCAAGTCCTTATTTACCAGAAATAACTTTAATGCATTTTGAATCTTATTGTAAGAAAACATCTAAAAGATACAGAAGACATTGCCAACTGAAAGATAATGCTCCCCTCAAGCCGAAAGCACCTGTTGTCGAAAGTGTATGTGAAGTACCCAATATATTTTATAGTTCATCCTTGACACTATATGACCCTAAAATATTTTGTAAAGTATTTCCAGGACTGTCAGGTTCACAAGATTCCAGTAGTGTTATAAGATCCCTGCAAGAAACATTAAGTACATATCTTGATGTTATAGAAATGAAAATTTCTAAACAAGTGGCACAGAAGTCTGATGCCTTCTTCCATGCCATGCTGTCTCATGATACCATAATGGAACAAATGGCACGTGCAGTGAAAACTGTCCAAGGTACCAGACGAAATATAAGAATTGTTAAAAGCAATTTGACTCAAGATCCAATAAATTTAATAAAGCTTACAAAAATTAATGTGAACCTTGGCAATGTCCATGAACTTCTTAAGCTGATGGGGACTGTACAGCAAACACAGCCTATGATTCAGCTGCTGCTCAGTACTTCGGATTATGTGGCTGCTTTAGATTTGATCAGCTCAACTCAAAAAGTTCTGTCAACACACCTCTCTGGTGTTCAAGCATTCCGTCACTTATCACCACAATTAACAGAAATGAAGAGATTAATACATAAAATGTTAAACAATGAATTTTCAAGATTCATTGTATCAGATTTGAATAGACCTTTGAAAGACCTCACAGATATTCCTGAAAGAGACAAATTGGTATCTATTGTCTCAGGTATACTAAGATTAAAAGAATTTGATTTTATGGATATCTTTAAGACTGAAGCAATGACTTCAATACAAGCCACAATAAAACAATGTGTAATTGAAATTATATCTGAAAGAGATGGCAACACAGAAATTGTATTAAGAGGATCACATGCTGATACTTGGCTAATGTGTAATGAAGGTATTGTATTCCTTGAAAGAGTAACTCCAAATATTGTTATTTTATTTAAAAGAATCTTATTGCTGTGTAACTTAATAGTTGATATTAGTCAAATGAGTGATGTTACTGACAGTGCTGGTGAAGAAGTATGGACACAAGAAGAGTTAATGATAATAGAGGAAAAAATAAAGAAACTCATTATTTCACTGTCCGACTACTGCAATGAAAGATGTGCTAATTTAATAGTGACAAAAACCGATAAAGATTATGTATTTTCTGATCTATCCCAGTTATCCAAATTGTCTGTTCTAATAAATAATTTTTCCACAAAATGTGAAGAAATCACAGGTCATTATAGCAATGCAATGAAATTGGCTTTAAGGAGTTTTGCAATGAAATATATTCAAAATCTTCATACAGAACGTCGTTTACAGCTTACTGCATCTCTTAACAATGAAAGATGGAAAATAGCAGATGTGCCTGGTGAATTACAGAGTGTTATTAATAAGATATGTGAAGATGGCGAAATATCATTTTCATTGCAGTATGAGAATGGCTATCCTGATGGAAAATATTTAATGATAAACAAGGAGAGTTATGCTGTTGTTTCAACAGTACAGTTATTAATAAAAATTCTACTAGAATATTGTGATGCTATTAAGCAGTCGCCAGATATTGTCCAGTATTTAGTCCACTGCATGCTGGAACTGATCAGATTATTCAATTCTCGATGCTGTCAATTGGTCTTGGGAGCTGGTGCAATTCAGAGTGCAGGCTTGAAAACAATATCAACATCTAATCTTGCATTAGTGTCCAGATCTTTACAAATTATTCTCTGGCTTCTTCCTTTATTAATTAAACTGCTTGAAAAAATTCACGCTAAAGAAATATCATTGCAAGGCTTTATTAGTATTGAGAGTGACATAGCAGGCCATAAAAAAGAAATAGAGAGTAAGATTTGCCTAATTGTAAGTAATATGTTAAGTTCTCAACTTGGCGGTTGGGATGCTAAACCTCCAGTTCCATCTCAGACATTCCGAAATATTTCTAAACATTTAGTTAAGTTACACGAGGCCCTTATTGACATTTTGCCATCTGATCAAATACGGGTAATTTATATGAAAGTTCATGATAACTTTAAAGATAAATTACGAGAACAGTTAGTTAAAATGAACATAGTAGCAAATGGTAGCCCTCAGCATGGTGTTGTGACTTCTGAACTTACCTTCTACCTGCAAACTCTTAAAACACTTAGGATAATAAATGAAAATGATACAGAAGATAATAATATATTATATGATATTTGGCTAATTTAATTTACTTATCTGTGTGGTTTTTGGGCACATGGAGTTTTTATGGATGTTTTCTCATGGTCGTACTATTTTGTCTTCCTAATAGAATATTTGTACTCCCCATATATAACAAAATATGTATAAAGAAACAAAACGTTGAGCATTATTAATAATGATTTATTAATTTTTTTAAGTAAATGGAATGAAATTGATTTAATTTTTCTATTGGAAAACCTTATGAAAAGATTTAAAAGTTGTAAGCTCATTATACAATGTTTTATACTATCCCTCATAGTCCTACTAGTAGGACAAAATAATAGGATAAGAAAACACCCGTTTGTATTGCAGTAATGTTATATATGTAAATAAATGATGTTATTTGTGACTTTTGTGACATAGTTTGCTGTAAATATAACCAAAGACAAGTGTTACATATAAAAATAGTACTACAGATGAATCTACTTATTACGAATATAGATATTAATTGCTTTCATTATAAACTAATAGTAACTGTTTTTATCAAAGGCACCTATATTTTTGTTATCATGTTATTTGTTTCATTATTATTTCTGTGATTTAATAGTTTCATAAAATACGAGGATTCAGTTTATGATAGTAACATAATTTTAAAACAAAATATGTATTTTAATCTGCATCATTTATATTTTTGCTGCCACTACACCAACTTGCACCGTAGTGTGTATGTGTGTAAGCTTTACAGAACCTTTATATTCTCAGATCTTTGTGTAAATTAGATATATGATTTTTTTTATTTAATTAGGGTAAAAGATTTTTTACAATCTAGAAAACTTCAAAAGTAAACAGTAAACATTTATTGTATAAATAATATTATTTCAATATGAATCTTAAGGTACTAAACAATGTAGTTAAATAAAAACAATATTGTAAATTTCACAATTATTATTCGAAAATAATTAATTTGTTTACAATAACATAAACCTATTGTTTTAAATTAAACTTTTTGGTTCTTTAAGTAATCAAATATAACTTATATATGTTATATAATATCTCGTAAACAGAAAAAAAGACTAAAAACATCAGAAAAAAGTTGCATAGAGATTATCTTCATTTGTGTCATCACACTGATCTCTTAACTAGGTGTATGTTTGTGTTAAATATCATAAAAATATGACGCCATAGGATATCGTATAAGAAAGGCTGCAAAAGTGCATGCAACTTGGAATGCCAGCAAACTTTTTGTTAATCTTTCTTCAGATGTTGGTCCAAGTTTGATGAGGAAGAAATTGATCAAAGTTAAATTATTTAATGTTATACTATCATTATCTTCAATCTTGTCCACCAAATGAAGCCAACTAAGTCCTTGGATGATAAATTTATTTAACCCACATAAATCTTTCTTAGTCAGCACTGTTCTACTAGCCTGCAGTAAGTCAGTCTCTGCACTGTATTTTGGTAACCTATGTCTAGGGCATGGAATAATATGGAAAAGTTGTGGAACAGAATATAAGAAGTTGATTATTTGAGGTATAAAAAACAGCAACACAGTTTTGCTAAAGTGACTTAATATACCTACCACTGCAAAGGTCATACCAGACACATAACAAAATGTATCACCTACAAATACCTTTGAAGGATACCTGGAAACAGAAAAGTCACTTTTATTGTATAAAATCTATAAAACTGCACAAGGATATTATTGTAAGAATGTCTAAGTGCACCATAGTTGAGTCATGCAATGCTTAGCTGAACTCAGTATGATTGCTATGTATGTACGTATAGATCGTAAAATAAAACCTTATTTGAGATACTAAGTCTAGTGCAACATTATATTAAAACCATAAATAATACAACATTATATTAAAACCATAAATAATACATATTGTAATTACTGATGACTTGTTTGGGCAAACCTTTAATTTTATTGTTAAGACAAATTGTGTGTAGGTACTTCTTAAAGTTTAAATATTTATGTTATTATTATATCAATTAATTGATTTTACCATGGCAATTATGCTGAGTTTGGTACTTAATTAGTCACAAAGCAATGCTTTTTGCATAATATCAATAACATCACTGGTCCTACTTATAGACAATTATGTATTATCTAAGAATAAGGCTGACATACATATTTCAACAAATATTTGTTAAACAAAATGTTTTTATCTGGTGAAATAGGTACTTATAACTAAAAAATAAATAAAAATGTTTATAAGCTTTTAAAATTAAGATATTTTTCATAGAATATTATTTTGCAACAAAATAGTAGAAAGAAGAGCACATGAATTTAGATGCATAATAAAGTGAAATATGTGCATGGGTATTTCATTGGTTTTCCAAAAAGATTTTACTGTACTTAGGTAATTTTTTTGCATGCATTTGAAGGTAATATTTATGCATCAGATGTATGTATTTATGTTACTTACTCTGAATTACATATGCAAAATTATAGTGAGATAATTATGATTTTTATTCAGAATAAAAATATGCTACATCACTAAACCAAATAAAATTTTATAAACTGTAAATAATTGAAAAAATAATAAGTTTGTTTAAAATATAACAATACTTTTTAGACAATAATTTTATTGGAAGTAGAATTTATTTTATTTCAATTAAATATACTTACCAATTGTGCTTCAACAATGCCAGGGTAGTTGCTAAATATGGAATCATTATATATAATGAGAAAATATGTGCTTTGAACTGATCACCCCTGAGCTCAATTATATTGAAAATTATTATAGACAAGGCAATAATTACAGATTGTCCCACTTCAAGCCCATTGATACCAGCTAAAATATTTATTGCATTTGTGCAGAAAACTGCTAGCATTCCCATGTATATGTAAAATAAGAAACCTGAAACAAATATAAATTACAACTACCTATTGATTTAGTGACTCTTTTAGTAGTGTGTATGAAACTCAAGATAAAACATAAATCATAAAAAATCTACATTACATACCTATGTTAACAGACATGCCCAAGTATTGCCTCAATTGAATTGGAACAATAAATGAAGTGGAGTTAAAGTTGATGTAATAAACTACCAGTAGCGGAAGAGAAGCTATTGTTGGTAGAAGAAGCTTGTATCTCCAGCGTAAATCCAGGACATCGTCAGCAAAACCCAGCAGCAACATACAGCATATTGATAATAAGGCAGCTAATAATTCTGCAAACTGCAAAAAAACATATATTTTAGGCAAAAATATAGGTTTACAAATCATCCTACACATATAAACAATTAAAAGTAAATAACCCATGCAATCTCAGTTTTGCGCTACAGTTCTAATAAATTTGACATTATAAAAAAGATGCCCTATTGAGGATTAACCATGGAGGGTAGAGGTAATCCTCCCCTATGTTATTAAATTTAAAAAGTATATGACATGTATAGAACTTGAATTAATAAAAAAAAATTCACTGACATAATATTGCATAAAATTACTAATAAAATGCCAAAATACCAGATTCCATGCTCATGATATTGATAAAAAAAGAAACAATTTATCAAGTAAACACTGTTGTTGAATTGTTAAAAAAATGAATTATATATTCTCAGTTTTTTTTTTATGGAAATAGCCGGCAAACGCCGAACAAAAGCCGTATCTACTGATATGAAAATGAAACGATGACGATGCGATTCGCGCCACCCTTTTGAGTGGATTTATTTTAAAAAATATAATTTATTTTAACAGTTGAACTAATGAAAAAAAATCCCACTTGCCCGGCGATCGGAATAACGAGTAGAATTAATGAGAACAAAGCGGTAAATATACGGCTATTATATTAGTCTGACGATTGGACTAACGAGTAGAACTAGTGAGAACAAAGCGTAGATACGGCTTTTGTTCTCACTAGTCCTACGGTAGAACTAGTGAGGAAAAAAATCCCACTAGTTCTCACGATAGGACTTACGAGTAGAACTAGTGGGAATGAACCATAATAATATGTAGTAAATTACCTCATTGTGGGGGAAATTCCCTCTATCCAAAAGATCATAACCAAAAGCTATTGGAATGAACAAAAAACTTGTGACCAAAAATACACATCCTGACACTACACCTATAGCTTCCGGCCTGAAAAATTTGCACTTGTTATAACCTAGACTTTTCACATAAATAAAATATTTAATTTTACAAGATGAAGAGGTTAAACATACACTTTATTTTTGTTAACCTTGCATAAATCGAAGCCAAATAATCCAGCTTTTATAAATAAATCTTTTAGGTTGATTATAAGTTCATCAGTAAAAAGGAAAGCTATAGCTGATAATACAATCAAAAATATTATGGGCCACATTATATTTAAGATGCTTTGTAGATCAAGGAATACACCGCACAATCATAAATATTAATATTTTCTTCTCAATTCATACGTGTACTTATCGCATCAAAGTAAGACAACACGTTGCCAATTATACAAAATAATATCCAAAGGAAACGTATTAAACATCTAAGTAAACAAGGCATAATCATTGTGATAACACATTGTAATTTAAAATTATTTTCAATTCATTCATCGTACTTTGTCAATACTTTGTGTTTTCATTTACATAAACGTCAACTTGACTGCTGGCTGTCAGATCAAGGTGCCCTGACAGTGACACTACCAAGAACTTTATATATACAACTGGACTCCTGACTTCGTAGAGGGTAGAGATGCCTGAAGACAGAACACGCGACATTAGATGAATATAAAAAAGGACTAAAATGTAAAGAGAAAAATTGTATTTAATGTAAAACAAATAGCTACATTATTGTGAAGAGACAGACAATAAGAAACAGTTAACTTGATTTTAAAGATCACAAAAAAAAAGTAATTTATCGTAACTTTTCCTAATATCGCGACACTAGTTCGATAAGAACAGGAATTTTCCCATGCTCTGGCAATATTTGTGCATTTTGAAGTCCGTGGAATTCTTAAATATTCTAATCACGGAACACAGAGACAAGCTGTGTTCCGTGATTCTAATCGACTCTATATTACAAGGATGTTAAAGTACCCACAATAGACATAATAGTACAGAAGACGCACTCCGCAAAATCATTTAAATAAATAGCAACTCTTGCTCCGACGCAATAAAGTGTAATTTAGGTCACACAGTGCTAATCAAAAACGCGTAATGAGTATTGGAAGACTATGGTACTTCTACAAAGTCAGCAATCCAGATAGTGTAATATATCCATGCCCGTACCCAGGTTTTGTGTATACAAAGTTACTTATCCAGTTAGAGTAATAAATCCATGGTGCTGAATAATGACAGGTGAAATTGGTTTGGACTTTGGTGGTTGGTTTGGTTTGTAATTTGATTTGATCAACAAGGTTTTGAACTCGGAAATAAATAGTTTTAAAATTTATATTTTAACAATATGAGTACAATGGATGAAATAGAAGAAGAATCAAAAGCTGTAGCCGAAAAAATGGTTATGAATATGATGCAGAGGCCTGGGCAGCTTGAAAAAGTAAGTAAGCTAGCGAGTACTTTGTGGGTGTAAACCGCAATAATCAGCTATTTATCTCCTTTGAAACTTTAAAAGTTGAAATAAAATTGATATAACAAATCTTAAATATATGGAAACGTCAAGCTCATACATAATTAAATTACAATATGGATAAATTAATTAGAAACTAAAAAAATTGTGTTTCAAATTATCAGCATTAAACATTTTTTTTATAGGTTGAGCAATATAAAAAAAGGATCACTCACAAGAAAGCCTCTATAGAGGCTCAACTGAAATCTGCAGTTCAGGGAAAATTGGATGGAGTCAGTGTGGGGCTCAAACAGCTACAGGAATGTCTCGATGATGTGCAGCAAATAAGTTTAAAGTAAATCCTATTAATATTATAAATGTTAAAGTTTGTAAAGATGTTTTGATGTTTGTTCCTCAATCACGTCACAACTACTTAACCTTTTTGGCTGAAATTTGGAATGGAGATAGCCTATACCCTGGATTAACACATAGGCTACTTTTTATTCTGAAAAAGTTTAAGTTTCCCGCGGGATTTGTAAAAAATTTGATATCCACGCTCATGAAGCCACAGACATTGTCTAATATCTAATGTGATAGCTTTTCAGATTATGGTTAAATACACATACTTAAGAATATAATATGTTAATAAACTTTTAGAAGTATTCTTAGCACTAAGTTTCCTCATACAAATTGTATAAATATTTAATGTATAAACTTTGTTTGATGTGTTGATAGATCACCCAGCCAAATAAATCTCTATTATTTACATATACATAATAAGCTTAACTATAATGTAAGTATAAAAAATAACCTTTATCCAAAAAAGTTTTAAAACAAATACCTCAACTTCCAATGTTCTTATTCTACTTTTGTTTTGATATATCCTTCAAGGCTTCCAATTCAACTTCAGCTCCCTTAATGTTGCATAGAGACTACTTACCATCAGATGTGCCTTATGTCCCTCACCAAAAAATATAAAACTACATATGAATAAAATTTTACAGAATGGATGAGCTGGAAGATTTATTAAAGGGTGTTCCACCTTTAGTTGCTTCCCTTCAGGCAGTGAGGGAGGAAGATTCACGCCATTCACAATATGTCACAGCTATGGACAGTTTAAAACATATTTTTACTGTTCCTGAAAGTGTTGCCAAGACTAAACAGTGGATTGGTGAAGGGAAACTGTTGCATGCTCATCAGGTATCAAGAATTATTCTCTTTTATCATTGACAGCTCATTTTGCATTGAATTTCTATTCTAAATCCCATATTACATTAAATTGTCTGTAAAATATTTTAGATATTAACATTAATATGTAAATTTATATTTTAGTGTCTCAGTGACTTGGAGAACTCAAGAGACGATTTGCTTTATGAGCTTCATCGGTTACCCAACCAGTCATCTCATGATAAAATTATGCTAAAAGCGTACTTCGAGGATGTTGAGATGGTTTCAAATCTGCTCGAGAAACAGATAAAACTTATTTTAGCTAGAACTCTAAATACAGTACGCAAAGAACCAACAGTCATTGTGACTGCGCTTAGAATTATTGAGAGAGAAGAAAAGAGAGATCAGATGGCCCTTCAGGTAAACTATTTTACAGTATTGTTGAAATATATTTAAGAAGATAGAATAGATTACATTGTATTGTTTATCTTTTAGCAACAAGACCAATCAGGGTTTATGCCACCCGGTCGACCAAAAAATTGGCGTACGATGGCATTTGAAGTCTTAGAATGTGCAGTCGCGCAACGAATAGAAGGTACACGCGTTGATGAGCGAGAGGATAATAAACTGTGGTTGATCAGATACCTGGAACTAACCCGCCAACTGATTCTAGAAGACCTTCGGGTGGTGAAAACATTGTGTGTGCCTTGTTTTCCACCCCACTATGACATTGTTAATAAATATGTTAACATGTACCATACCTGCTTATCTTCTAGTGTAAGTTACCATTGTACTTAATTTTGTGGATATTGTAAAACTGGTTTTTGCTACAGAACAAGTTTTCTCAAACTCACTAAAGACTGTTGTGGACTGTTGTAAGAATATCTATAAGGACTTAAACCGACATCTGTGTTACCACAGTTCTTCGTAACTTGATCTTTCAAAAAGCGGATGCCATTCTTTCGTATCGATTGCCAACATGTTGGTGGGATCGCTGGTGTTAGGAATGTCGAAGGGCGCCAATACTTTACTTCCCATCAAAATAGATGCTCGTTTACCTGCTTAAAAAAATGACGTGCATAAGTGTATCAGTGATACCTATATGAATAAAATATTTTGACTTTATTACATAAAAACTCAAAAGGGGATATATTCACCTCACCTATTGCCCTTCGATAAGAACAAAACGATAAGATCGCCTTTTGATAATACTGTGTAAAGGAGAATGCCCATAGCCAGTACTCTTAAAAAAATAATTGCTTCACAATGATTTTTGGACAAAAAATTTAATTAAAATATTTCAAGTATTTCACCCTATTTCCTAAAAAATCCTTTTTGGGAATAATTTTCTGAAATTAATAAGTAACTTTATTTCCGTTTTACAAAGGAAAACCATTGGGCCATTTATGTTTGGATAAGGGCCAATCAGGAATCTTTTAAGATCCTTCGGGCCAATAGGTTGCATTGATTCGATTATAATTATGATACAACAGTTATATTATAATACTAGCAATTGCCCTCGCTTCGCTTCGGAAAAAATCTTAGGTGCTTTAGATAACTTACATAACATACTCTTAGGGCCTTATCACACTGACGGTTTCCGAGCGCATCCATTCCGCTTTGAATCCGCTCGGAAACCGTCAGTGTGATAAGGCCCTTAAAGCAGCATGATCGCTCATTAGAACCACGTTACTATGAAAGGTCAAAACCCGAAATAACTATTCGATATTTTTAGGGTTCATTATCTCAAAAGAAAAAACACGGTTCCAGTAAGGTCACTTACTCCATTGCTCGTCTGTCTGTTTGTATTTTAAGACCTTTTTTCTAAGGAACGCGTGAAGGTAACAAATGAAAATTAATCCAACACTCAGATCTGCAATCCCTAGGAGCTGTGAAAACATATAATATTCTGTATCCTCAACGCAATCAAAAAACATTCGGCTAGAAGAAATGTCTTAGGTAAAACGTAGCTTAAATAAAAAATCTTAAAACTGTGAATTTGTAAGTATCACAAAAAAAATTTAAACCTATTTGCAGAACTTGGTAATTTGATCGGGACCCATGTCGATACATATATGGAGACAACAGTTTTTCAACGGCAAAGTTAAGTTTGTTCCGTTTATCTTTTCGTTACACAGCTATGTTAGGTTTTACTAAACAGTTAAGTTAGATTCAACAACCCTAGTTCGCACTGAGCCGGTTGCTTTTACTTATTATTATTATTTCATCATATTATTTTCTAAATTTTGTGTTTCCTACTTAACCCTCAGTACTTAAAAAACATTGAATAAATAAATTATATGATGATGTTTGCTGATCCATCAGTATTTCACATTAGGTACCCAGACTTTAAAAAAAATAGCCTTATATCGTTCTCCAAGGTACAATCTATGCCTATACCAAAACACATCAAGATTGGTTCAGCGATGAGAGAGAGTTAAGGTCAATTCAATGACCTATATGAGAATGGTAATAAAGGAGCAACACATTTTCTCATTTATCACATTGTAGTTTTTAACCGTCTTCAAAAAAAGGAGGAGGTTCTCAATTCGAGTGTATTTTTTTATGTTTGCTACCTCAGAACTTTGGACTGGGTGAACCGATTTAGATGATTCTTTTTTTAATCGAAAGCTGGTGCTTGTCGTGTGGTTCCACATAAATTTGAATGAGATCTGACAATGGCATCCATGTCAAAATCATATAAGTCTTAAATTTGCATTAAGTATGTGCGTGATAAATGGACGTATAACTCAATATTGCGTCAACCGATTTCGATGATTCTTTTTTTAATCGAAAGCTGGTGCTTGTCGTGTAGTCCCACATAATTTTGAGCGAGATCTGAAAATGGCATCTATGTCAAAAGTACAATGTACTTCATTTGAAGTCGGTTAATTTTTTGTTAAAATGTTAGATTATGGCAAATCAATAATTCGGCAAAGGGAAGATATTGCTTTACAGAAAATGAGAAAATTCAGCACTTTGCACTCTCAACACGATGTTCCTCAGGACTGCATTATAACAGAACTACAACATCACTACTACGGAACTCTAAAAATGACGGAACACTTAGTTATTTCAAAGAACAATCCTAAGCTTGATTTAACATGCCACAATACGTTTTGTTTAGTGGATTTATGTATTTTATTATCAATTATTCAATTTGTTCAATGTCTACTATTTGTACAACACTAAATTACGATTTTCAACCCCTTTCAGGGTGAAATATAAAAAAAATGCAAAATTTACGTTGGAGGCCATAATACGCAATTAATTATTTAAAAAAGTGAATATAAAAATAGATATATAGTAAAAAATACTTCAGTGCCATATTCTAGCTCCATCTTGCGAAATATAAATAAACTAAGAAATGCATGTATGCCTTATTTTGTGTAAAGAAAAGGTTTTTGTATGTTTAAAATAAATCGACTCATATTTTATTTTCTCGCTTTGTTATGTAATCCTAAAAAATTGCCTATAGTTTAAGTTGAAGACTCGATATTGTAGTAAAGTCCTGTTGAAATCCATTCAGTAGCTTCAGAGATTAATGAAGACAAACAAACAGACAAACAAAAATTAAAAAGCTCATTTTTCGATTTTGATATCATGCTAGTAACGATTTATAACATGAAAAATGCAGTTATTTCGGAATCACAGACAGACATAATTATATTATGTATTAAAGGTGTATGTATTAAAGTTGTCGGTGGCGTAAATCGACAAATACAGAGCCATCTAGTTGCCAAGATAGTAATCGATTATTTATTGGATATCGGTTACTCATACAGACTTAATTTGCGTTTTTCTACCACTTCCCAGGTGAAATTTATAAAATGCTGAAATTATATTGGAGGACATAGATACGCAAACAATATGCTCTTAAAAACAAAATACAAAAATAGATATCCACTCAGTAATAGGGATTTGAATGAATGAAAAAAATAACCTTTAAATGCATTTTATGGCCTTTCCATGCAATTTATGTAAAATGTAAGAAATGCATGTATAACTCTTTTTGTACGGAGAATACGTTTTTAATAGTTTAAACCAAATCAGCTGATATATTTTTATTTTTCCATACAAACCATCCCTAAGGAACCCTTTAGTATAGAACCCTAAAAAATTGCTTAGTTGTTAAGTTGAACACTTTGCAATATCCTAGTAAAAGTGTTGTTAAAATTCGTTCAGTGGTTTCGGAGATTAGCGGAGACAAACAAACAGACAGACAGACAAAAATTTAAAAAACTCATTTTTCGGTGTTGGTATCGTGCAAGAAACGATTTGCAACTTGAAAAAATCATTTATCTCGAAATCACAGACAAACTCTTCAATTTTATTAATATGTATAGATATCCATGACAACAAACTAGATGACGTAAGTGGACTGTCCAATGAATTTGAAACTTAAAAGATCGACATTACATACGCAATCGACTTTAATACGCCTGCATAGAGTCCATATTACTATAACCTAAATACAAATTAATTTTGTTTAAAATCTCTTATTTCCTACTATTATCATTGACTAAAGTTAAAATGTGTAATTTATTAAGATAACATAATCAAATAAAGGTATTTTTATCAAGACACAAAAATGTTAAAGTCAGTACATTTCTCCATACTGAATGGGCATTCTCCTTTTACATGAATACAATAGTAACACTACAGCATAAATATATTGTATTCTAAATCCACCACACCACAGGATGTCAGGGGTCATCTTTCAAAAATGTTTGAATTAGAGCTTAATAATAATTTCATATATTCCAGCTTCAAGATGTGGTTGTAAGTGGACTAGAAGGCAATGAGTACGTGACGCTACTGTCGTGGGTGCTGAACACGTACCCCGGTCAGGAGCTGATGGGCAGCACGGAGCTCAACATTGATGTCTCCACCCTACCCCCACTTCTGAGCGAGGAGAGCATGCAGAAGTTACAGGATGAATACCTACAAGTATTATATTGTTTCAATATTATAACAAAACTTTCTAGCATTTAATGTTTTTCTTGAGAATTTTCTTCAGTAAAGAAGTTTATTATATGACATTACTTCCCAGAATTCGATCAAAATTTTTCAAAATCAACAGGTTTGATTCCTGGCTAGAAATATTGAATTTTCCAAAGTGTAATGATGGAGTTTTAGTTTTTATTAAAACTCGGGCCCGAGAGTCCTTTGAACACTTTTTGCTATTCCTCATAGTATTGGATTTAGCCTTGTACGCCCACTTGAATGCTTTATCCAGATTCCTAAAAAGACGCCCTAAAGATTTTCTTAAAGCCTTTCAAAAAGGGACAGCTACTAAAATGATGTAGAAGAGTACTTCAGAACCAGCGTTGCAATGGCTTCATTGGCGATTCGTTGGGTGTTGCTCATATGCATAAGCGACGTTCACCATTTACCATCAGGTGGTCTGCTCTTCGTGAGCCCTTGAGGCTATAAAAAAGCTGCAATATTTATTTTACAGTATTATGGAGGCCATACACGATTATATGTCAAGCAGACTTGACGCGGCATCCAATATACTTGATTGTGTGTGGCCAAGGTAAGCTATCCGGCCATATAGTTATCTCATGTACACTGGATAGCGCGTCAAGTCAAACTGCAGACTTGATCAAGTACCCATGATCGTGTATGGCCTACATTAGAAAGAAAGAAAGAAATGTTTATTTCACCTTAAATTCGACAAATTAAACACGGAAACAATATAACACTTAAATGTAAGGTGAAAAGGGTTCACGCTCAGCATTATGGTCGCGGAAAAACCACGGCCACTGGTTTTCAGAGTGACCCTCAAATTGTGCAGTTCGGACGATTGAGATTAATACACATAACAAAAACAATATCCGACTCACAAACACAATATCTGATATAATATTTAAATAAATCTTTATGTAACTTAATTAGTTGTCTGTGTGTGTAGAAAATGCAGTCGAACTACATGGAGTGGATGGAGAAGACTCTGGAGGCGGAGCGCGCGGAGTGGGGCGGGGAGCGCGCGCCCGACGTGGAGCCGCACTCGGGCGCCTTCCACACGCACGCACCCGTCATCATATTCCAGATGATCGACCAGAATCTACAGGTCAGGGGTTTGTTTGTTAAATCTAACAACAGAACAAAAGGATGCGACGCTTGAAAGGAAAAATTTACCAAGCGACATTGAGCTAACTTTAAGTTGTTATATATGCCACAATAGTTTCTTTACGGCTTTTCTTCTCCTCTATGACAAAGCACCTTTCCGAAAAGCTGGTAGATTAAAAAAATGACGTGCATAAGAGTATCAGTGATACCTACATGAGTAAAAGATTATTTCATTTAATTTCTTTTTAATATACATGATAAAATAAGGATCCCAAAACACTAAGAATAACGTCGGTAGGAGGATTACAAAAAAATATATGATTTTTTCTAAACATTCCAACTTTAAACTGCTCTCCTGTAAAGTTAGCTTAATGTCGCTTAGTAAATTTTTCCTTTCAAGCGTCGATATAAAGATAGATCACTCCATGCAGTTGAACTATATGAAGTGGATGGATCATCTTCTAGATGATCGACCAGGATCTGCAGGTCAAGGACTATACAATACAATACAGTTAGCTTTGCTAACATCACAAGAAGATACACACAAATGGGTAACTCCATGCAGTCGCTGGCTGGTCTAATAAATATAGTTTGTTTTATCTATGGTTTTAAATATTACTTCATAAAGTTCTTACTGTTTGCACCTCTACCTAAGAGTTTCTTGAACAACTGTTTCCTCTACCCTTAGGTTGTCTGGTAGAAATCGCTATTACAGCGATAAGACCGCCTAATGTATCTTTAATACTTAAATTGTAATATTTTATGTACTTCTAGTGTGCACAATAAAGAATATTGTATTGTATTGTATAGTCTATATTTATATGCAGCGTGAAATAAACCAGAGACTACATTAGAATAGTAACACTGTAGATTATGCTATTTATTGGAAAGTCAAAAATTATTGTTTATAATAAGTGTATTACTTTTTAGGTCACTGAAACTATAAGCAAAGAAATCACGTTTAAAGCATTACTTCTCAGTATCGAGCAAGTTACTCGGTACGGCAACATGTACAGGGAAGGCGTTATTCAATTTAAGGTTAGTCAGGTTAACAGAGTTTTCACTCGTTTATTTATGGCCGTTTCTTGTATTTCTCTTTTTCCCTGTCTAATATATAATTTTGATTGCATATATAACTTTGACTGCATTCACAGATTTTTCAGTACAAAATGTATAGAACTTGTTTTTAACGTTTTCTAACATTTCTAGTACTCATACCTTAAATGGTCCCATAGAGTATTTTGATCCCCATACAAAGTAGGATCGATAGGAAAAAACAATTTTTTTTTTGGATTTTAGCACTTTTTCGCTGACCGTACATTTTCTTAAAAATCTGTGAATGCAGTTCAGAATATCTTAAAAAGTTATGGATAGTCTCCTAGGAACGTTTTCCTGTAACTATAACGGTTAAGGTCCCTGCCCTTACTGACTCGTCTCAAAAATCCACCCTGTATATCTCTTGGAAGCGTGTCGTTCCGATGAATAAACGTAGTGTTGCGTGGTTGCGGTCAGAACAGCCACTTCGCGGACCGGTCGCGCGTGGCGTACTTCACGCACCACATGATCACCATCGTGAACAACAGCGAGCAGATGGTGCGGCTCGCGCAGCAGACGCAGGCGCGCCACTGGCCGCCCGCAAGACACGATCCGCCCGCGGAGGCCAAGTTCGACAACATGCTCGCTACCTTCCAGGTACTTACTTAATACAATACTTGTACCGACACCAACCCACAGATCATTATTTATTAATATTAATATTATGATTATTGTAGAATCGTATTTAGTAATAAGAGATTTTGTAATATACCTAATTGTATTCAAGGTCTTTGGTCCTGCCGAAGGAGACTAATGCATGTAGGATAATTAAAAAAAAAATCCACAGATCAATAAATAAGGTAGATAACTCACCGCCTTGTATTTAACTGAGAAACTGTATTGACTTATTTTACCAGGATTGGTAGATTGTAGTATATTTGATAGATTATTTATTATAGGTCGACGTTAAAACTTAAAGGGGTAGCAGAAATACTCTCTGAGAATTAAAGATAGTCTACATTGAGAATGGCCGTACGGCACGAAGGCATGACACACAAACAAATTCACTTTTTGTTTATCTAGATTGGGTACTATATAACTCACCGCCTTGTACTCACGTAATTCCTGTATTTACAAGATACCACGCCCATCCACGTTAAAAACCATGCCGTTTTTGTTTTCCTGTCCGGATGTTGCTGGCAGAAAACAGCATGGTTTTTGACTTAGACGGGCGTAAATATTGGAATTACTTAATCCAGCACGGTATTTTTCTTCCTCAGTCAAATACAAGGCGGTGAGTTATCTAACCAACCTACAGTCCCGGATTTGTCAATAGGCCGTATAGGCCGTGGCCTAGAGGCGGCAGATTTCAGAAGATGATATTATAGATGATTTTGCTATTAAAAAGTGCCGTAAAAACTTGTAATTCTTGTTTTTTTACGCACTTTCTTAGTGACTAATTCAGCGCCTTCCTTACTATGAATGAAAAATAATTATTTTAAAAAGGTACATGGGGCGGCGGAAATAAATCGGTCTACACTGATAAAAAATATAAATCTGGCACTGCCAACCTAGATAAACAAAAAATGAATTTGTACGACATACCTTCGTGCCGTAAGGTCATTCTCAATGTAGACTATCTCTAATTCTCAGAGAGTATTTCTGTTACCCCAAATTTAACGTCGACCTATAATAATCTATCAAATATACTACAATCTACCAATCCTGAAATTAGTCAATAATAACACATAACTTGAAAAATTTGAGATGCAGGATTTAAAACCGATTTAGGATATAGGATTCTTACGAATCCAGATTGAAAACATCTATGTGATACATGTGTGTAAACATCCAAATAATAGACTGAGACATGCGTGATTGAGTAACAAACATCTAAACTTCTAAATGAGCGATTATTTACCCATGCACTGTTTGATAGATTCTAAAACTTCTTAAATTACAAATTCGATAGTTGTGCTCAAATAATTTTGTTGCAGAACTTGCGAGATGAGGCTGCGAAATTCTTACTGGAAGAAGCGTTCTTGGATCTGGAAGTGCATTTCGACGACCTGTTTACCGCCAAGTGGCTCACTACCAGCATACCTGTCGACACCATCTGCGTCACGCTCGAAGACTACTTCCAAGATTACAATCACTTGAGAGAGAAAAACTTCGAATACGTCATTAACGAGGCTCAGAACTTGGTTTATAAGAAGTATATCACGGCGATGCTCTCTAAGAAAGTGGTTTTCAAAACAGTCGAAGAAGCTCAACAAGCCGCTACTAAGATAGTGAAGGAAGCTAACCAGATACGGTCGTTCTTCAAACGGATCGCACCTCAAGGTGTTAACGTTGACTGGCCGTTTGAAGTTATTAGCTTATTAGCTGAGGTTAGTCAGTCATTTAATACTCAAATAAAAATAAATAAGTCGCTGATATTTATTTTGTCTAATTAAAAATTTCTATTAAATTCCTTTTCTGATTTAGTCCTCTAAAATCCTTGTTAGCCACTATCGAATGGTGTAATAATACAAGATGTTGTGTTTTTTTTTCAAAATCAACGGCTTCGATTCCTGGCCTGGACTATTAATTTTTCTAAAATCTAATGATGCAATTTTAGTTTTCATCAAAATCGGCCCCGAGATTCCCATTTTTTGACCATTTTTCGATATTCCTTATAGTTTAGAATTTAGCCATCTGTATACTGGCTGGTATAACCCTCCTTTTGGCTACGGCCGTGTTCTGATAATAATTGCTATTTGAATATGTGTAGCGCGAATAATGAGGTGCATGTGTGTGTGTGTGTGCAGGTGTTACGGTGTCAGGACATCGAGATGCTGTCTCTGGATCTACACGCGGTGGTGGACAAGTGCGCTTCGGTGTCCGGTAAGTCCTCATGTGTAACTAACGAACTTCGCCATTTATTCTTCTCCTTTCTTTAATTGTGGTAGAATAAAAAAACACCCTTGGTGGCCATACACGATCAAGATACTTGACAAGTTTGCAGCGGACTTGACGCGGCATCCAGTAAAAACTTGATGGTGAACGGCCGCGGTGGATATCTGGCTATATAGCTATCTCATGCAAACTGGATACCGCATCAAGTCAAACTGCAAACTTGACAAGTACACTTGATCGTGTATTGCCAGCTTTAGGCTCGCTCCACGCTTTTCGGACTAGCACATGGTATTTTGCGTGTGTAACAATACATATCAAGATATCGTTGTCGTGTCGTATAATGAAGAAACGCATGTCCTATACTAATTTTTTTTAGACGAGTCCTATTTGGTGAAAATATTGGCATTAATTTTATTGAGATATTTGTTTAAATTAGTTTAAAAATTAATTAATAGTAAACAGAAATAATTTTTGGCATTCACTTATTATTTGCTTTTAAATTTTTTTCATTTTGTGTCAGAGTCATTTTTAAATTACAATAAAAAGACTGAGATTGTTTACCAAATAGGACTTATCTAAAAAATGGAGTAGGCATACAATATACATCTACAGGAACATATGTTATATATCCTATATATGTATAACGTATATTATGTATGTGTGCAGTGCACAATAATAATCTTAAACAGTCTCAAAGGGGCCTCTATGTGTTGGACCTGTGTCCCTACGCAAGCCTTCCAAAATACCGGGTCCGCTTACATCTTGGACCCAAGATTCTATTGTGATACAAAATAATAATAATAAAAAAAATTAAAATGTGTGCAATTCACACGTGGTAGAAGTGAAACTTTCCAAAATTTTGGTTTCAAGATAATGAGATGAAAAAGCAATAAATCGAATCTTCTACCTTGTTCCTCGCGCCATCTATGAATACAACTTAGCACTTTTTAAAAGAACCACGAACATAACAAAAAGTAAACAGTGGTAACTAACGCCATCTCTTAACATAATATGAAGAGTAAAATGAGCAGCTAGCGCCATCTATCTAGCAATAAAACGAATCTTCTATCTTATTCGTCGCGCCATCTATGAATACAACTTAGCACTCTTACTGTCGCGATGTCGTTTTTATTTATTTTAACTGACGAATATTTCTGTCTCAATCTTTCCTGGCTTCATCCTACACATTTTTGTATTTATGTCTCTTACCTGTCATTTTTCCGTTGCATCCGGTTTAAAATCACAACGATTCTAAAGAAGTTTCACTTCAAAATCTATTTATTGCCATATAAAGTTACACTGACATCATTATACATATGTAGAAGGTACTCGTACTTAAAATCGATATAAAATAATGTAAATAAAATTAAAAAATGGCAATAGGAGCTGGCTCAGCTTGTACTGGTATACTAAACGCAAAGACTCGTGGCAGGCGGAGTAATAAAACGTGCAAAAGAGACGGCGCACATCATTTTCTCTCTCGCACTTGCACTGTTTATGGAAATTAAGTGTTTCGCATCTCTGTGCCTGTGTGACGTCATCCATAAACAGTGCAAGTGCGAGAGAGAAACTGATGTGCCGTCTCTTTTGCACGTTTTATTACTCCGCCTGCCACGAGTGTTTGCGTTTAGTATAGTAACGCGGGGCTGGTATGTGTGCGTGTGCACTGTGCAGGCGAGCAGCTGGCGCGGCTAGTGGCGCTGCGCGGGGACGTGCCGCGGGCGCACGCGCGCGACACCGTGACGCACGTGCTGGCCGCGCGCCGCCCCGCGCCCGCGCGCGCCCCGCACCCCGCGTACGACCTCTTCAACCACATCACCTTCAATGATAGGCTGCTCGGACACTTTGCCTTGTAGATGTTATTGGTACAGAAGACTAACGCCCCAAGTCCCAACTCAGAGCCACTAATGGTTATTTAAATCGCTCCTTAGTACAGAATGTTTTTACAATACCTCCATTCGATTCACGATTCATGTAAGTCCGTATCGATTCATTCAATTTGATCGATGTTTTTGTTTATTTATTTGAGATAACAACAGCCCACTTAGTAAGTACGTACATAATTGTTACCTTACATAAAACAATTAGGCCAATAAATGTTATCTGCTAATTACAAAAGTAAAATTTTAATGTATATTTTAATGTGTAAGCTATAACTATATAAAACAAAAGTTTCAATACATAAACAACGCTATTCTTCTTCTTCTTTTTATGAAGGTCATCTCACTATCAAGCTAGAGTGACAGTTATCAAATGTTGTCTATTAATTTGGCCCTACTGTATACGACACCGTGACGCACGTGCCGGGTGCGCGCTACCTTTTAAGAAGATATTTATTAAAACACTCATAAGACAGGTGTATTAGAGAGCGGAACATCAAGTGATTGAATCGAGTCGAATCGATACGAGTTGTGTGAGCGGCGCGGGCGGCGGATGCATGGCACGTGGGCATGGGGCTTGCGGTCGCTGCCGCTCGCAGAAACTTCTGCATGATTGCTGAGTTGATGAATTAATAATTCGTCCGAATACTCGTATTCGGTGACACTTATATTCGACACATCATCAATATATTTATACATACAAATTTAATTGATTAATAACAGTGTATTTAAGTAAACTATTTTTATGTGTTAGTTAAGTGCAAGATGTATATAAAAGAACTATATACTTAGAAAAGTTTATTTATCTCAATATATAATAAATGTATCTTATAAATCAATAAATTATATACTTACTACACTATGGGATTTTTTTCTACTTTACCCTGTAATTTATATACCTGGATATTATTTATACTTGTATTGTATTGTAGTTTCTTTCAGTACTTTTATTTATCTTGTGCGCTCCACAGACAGCAACTTTGATCTCCATATTGCGGCAACAGACAACTCGCAACTATAGTTGTTTCAAGTTGCTGGTTTCCCCAACCGGCCAACGCAAAAAATTTGATAGTATGTTCAATTAAAGTGGCTCTATCTGCGGAGCGTCTAATTCAGGTCATTTGTTTTCTAAGAATATAATAATTGCACGTAAGTAGCTAGAATAGGTACATTGAGCATTGCCAGAAAACCGAGACAGTCATTAAATTAACCAATTGCCAATTGTACCTTGTCAGTTCTAAATGTAACCGGACAGGTATTTCAATGATGTTCAACGATTCGATTAGTATTATCAAACGTTATCTCCGGTGTGCCCCTAGGTAACATTCTGTATCCTTTAAATTTTTCTTGTATGCTCTTACCATTCGTGGTATACGAAATTGGAGGTGAAAACAATAAGTTACGTACAATAATGGTGTAAATAATAAGATAAGGCATGATGGTAAGACCGATAACGCATTCAAGTTTTTTTTTTCAAATTGGATATGTCACCTCTTTATTTAGCTGACAGATGGGGACACTTGATTTTAGCCAAAATAAGCCCTTTAAAGCCAAATAATTCGCAAACGGTCCCTCATTTTCAAAGATTCCCACACTATCGGGTTGACGTGAAAAAAAACCTTGGTGAATAATATCATCCTGTCAAGAATTTCAGGTTAATCGTGGTTTAAACCACGATTCGTAATCCGTACTACTGATCGAAATATCGGCGCAAAAATTTAACATCGAGTGTATCTATCGGTTACCGATTATCATTGATTCGTAGCGCAATATCAAAAATCGAAACGAACGATTATGGCACTAAACGTTTGTAGCTGCTATAGATAGAGGCTTATGTCATATATCTAAATATATGCAAAGTTGTGACTTGTAAACATTGGTTTACGAAAATACATTTTTAATACACAATAAAGTGCGATCGCCTCGCGTAAACCGAAGGCCAATTTATAGTGCGAAGGGCGGGCGGTGCACCATTCAGGCATTCAGTGGCATCGCGTGACTCGCGTACTTGCCGCGCGGTTCTCGGTCCGGCGCGATACTCCCGTGTCTCCCGTAGCTAGTCTCACTCTCGTAGTCCCGTCCACTCCGTCTCCCGTGGTCACTACTCACTTTCCTCCGCTAGCCGCTAGTCAGCGCAATGTGGCGCGCCTTGCTCCTGCTGTGCCTAGCGGCAGGTGAGGACCACTATTGCAACTACTCTCAAAATCTGGCAAAGTCCAAATGTAAAGTGATACTTGCTCTAGTGCCGTTATGACGAAGTGGTGATAAAATTGTAGGAAATAACCGTTTATAGAATTCAGTCACGTCGTGTTGCGAGTAAAATGCGTAAGGTAGATATTTGGGTTTGATACTCGGGTTTGATATCAATGTAAACATCGTAAGTGCCTGAAAATGTATATTGTGTATTGCACACTGCTTGGGTAGGTATACGTAGACATCCAATTGTTTGTGTTTTACTTGCATCTAAATCTACCTATTTACCTATTGACTCATCGGTGTTTTCATATCTCTGTATTTGTATTTTCCATCTATAGATTATGAAAATAACATTTAGGTAGGTAGTTACACTTGCCTACATTTTGAAACACCAAATGTTAATGGAATTGAATATTTTAAACCAAACCAGTTTGGTTTTTAAGTGAATTTCACAAGGCAATATATTCTAAAAAATTTAACAGGAAACTGACAGGAAAAAAACAATCTTATCTTAAACAGAAACTGCCTTCTTTACCGTGGCCAAGGTTTGCATCGGCTACAACTAATGTTGTTTCGAGTGTTACAGACAATTAATTATAAATAAATTTAAAATAAAACCACATGTCATTTCTCTTATCTTAGACCTCCCTCGTCTTCCTAGAACCATGAGAATTCATTCAGCGTATTTACTGCAACCAAATAAACTTAAACTAAATAAACGGACTATAGGTTTCATAAGACTTTATTTTCGACAAACTTACTACGTTCTCGGAAACGTTATTAATTCTTATCAATACCAAAGGTCCTTCGTAGCACTAACATTTTGTTTTCTGGGATCTTTCAATGATAGCCGCTGTTTATCAAATAATTTTGATTATCGGCACACAAGTCAGGCCGAGGTCGCTCCCCACTGCCGAGGTATTTTTAACATTCCCGGACCAGCTCAAGGTTGCATAAGATAGTCGCTTATACATTCAGATATGACCTAATTTCCTATTACATATCAGTTTATAATTGTCCAAACATTACAAGAATTTTGCACTGCACTTTTTAGTAGAGGTCACCAACGGCATGATTATTTCGCACTCCCTTTTCCAAACCCTACACTAGATCACCCATTTTACCCTAATACTACGAGTATTAGGGTAATGCACCGCACAAACTATCCACGGAATCTTAAATTCCAAAACATAATTTTCAAAAATATGTTTCCCAAGATATACCTAGGTACCTACCTATGTGGGTGCGGACAACTTACAAAAACAAAAACACACGAATAATGTTCATAAATTATAAAATACGTAGAAAAGATAAAATACGGTGCAAAGTAAAAAGAGATATCTACAAAACAGCTAACATTTTGCAGATAACATTTTTTTACTTTGCACGCGTCGTTATTTTGGACATCTAGACGAAAAATAAAGAAAAGGTAATTCCTATCTACTCATTATTCATAATGAGTAAACTTCTAAATAACTATTTTTAGTATTATGTTTACATTCTGTCTCTTTAGTTATCTCGATTATAAAATAAAAACGGAAATTAGTCCAAGTGCTTGTGAGCTATGGCCCATCTATTATTTTAATCTAAAAATTGCCACTGTAGGTGGACAATATATAGAGGAACGGGTTCAGTTGAACCATTATCAAAATGTTCTATTGTTTATTTTATATCCTATAAAGTCCCATTACCTCGTTTTGATACAGATAGGTACTTACAGGACCTTTTATGGTCTAATTATATGGAACCATTATTATTATAGCAGGGACATACTAAACAGATTTATTCAGTAGGTAATACTAATCCAATAAGTAATTAGATAGTACTTTGGCCAGTATACGGCATAGGTACAAGTAGTCCCTTTTATTACCGTATTTGCGCAATGATAATGATGATCAAATCGGCGTCAAATATCACTATACAATAACGTTACAATTATTATTGTAATTGCACCTAAGTATAGTAGATTCCTCATGAATACAATGCGTACTTACCCAGCCATGAGTCCATAAGAAAATACTCCCACACTCTCAGTAGACTCAGTATTTTTAATAACAGCAGCAAAAGTGAGCAAACTAGAATGATTCCCTACATGAAGGAACTAATTTAAACTATCACTTTAGGAAGTCGACAGTTGTCGATGACAGAGTTCTCAGTGCCGGCTGCGTTAGAGGCTGGAGAAGATGCTGAGCTGCATTGCAAATATGACTTGCTGGAGAATGAGTCTGATAGAGCCTTGTTCGTCAAGTGGTGGTGGACACCTCTGAACAACACCAATGACGAGCGTTACTTGCTGTATCAACGGATTGCTGGTCATCCCGCTGAGCTCTTTCATCGCCATAATAACAATATTGGTAAGCTCTTTGCTCTGTCTCTATTTTTTTGTCATCAGTGGCTGTTTGCCCCTACCGGTTTTTACAGCTTCACCTTAGAATAAAAGAGCTTCACAGGTAGGTTTCTCAGTAGGCAAGTTCAAGGTAGGGATGGCTTGAAGACTCCATAGAACCTTCATTGTGCACGAGGTGCACCCTAGACACCGGATAAGTTTATGCAAATGATACTCGCATGCATGATCATGGTGGTAGGTTTTTGGAGTGGTAGCTACAATTTTTTTTCTATGATCAACCAGGAAATGTTTTTACGTGTTTCGGTTGCAGTATCGGTAATATTCGGAAGCTAGTGATACGCCCGCGCCGGTTGCTATTTATCTTGTTAGTCTTGTTACACGGTAACGCAATGTAGATCCCTACTTACAAATAAGGTACCTAATCTTAAAATTTTTCGGCTATTGCCATGACAAATTGCTGCCAATCCGTTAT